>KZ309361.1:136481-163479 GCA_000376725.2 Ladona fulva | reverse complement strand
AAGGGATGTGCAACCACGTTTAAATTCAGCTGCCCACTTTTTAACGGTTGACAATGAAGGAGGAGAGTCCCCGTACACTTTCGTCAATTTTGGATGAATTTCCTTAGGGGTTAATGCATCAAAAACAAAGAATTTTTTGACCGCACAATATTTTAAGTCTATCCATTTTAATGAAAAACACGAAAGAAGTCTACTGCAACAATACATGTAAACTAACTACTTGAGAGAACAAGTTGAAATTTGTCTTACGAACTAATGACACGTGTGCCCAGGCAGGGATCATAAATTTTCGCAGATTGGAACGCCATCTCTGTGTCTGGCAGAGAACTTTTCACCTTACCCTCGTACCTCAACAGTACATATAAGCATCAGTTGTACCATATCATTAGGTATGTTGATTGCATCTAATATTTAATACTTTTGTAATATTTGATACAACAGTAAATTATTATTTTTAATATGATTCAACGAAAGAAACATTCTCTTTAAGTATGGATCTTTTCAATGAAATGTGGCAGCAGATGAAAAAATAAAAAGGTGCACTGCTGAAAAATAACGCAGCATATTTGGAACAGGGACAAAAGTTGGTATAACTAACAAAATAGAAAAAAATCAATCTAGTGAGCTACAAGAACCTTGTTACAGCTTTAAGCCTAACACAGGTTTTCTTAACTAAAGAAAAGACTGTGTCACATGCAAATTTAAGAATTAGATGTATGGAATGCCTTAAAGAACACAATATCTGACAGTAGTATACCCATCATAGTTAAATTCCAAATCATTTATATTTATGATACACAAGAAAAAATAAAACTATACCAATTAAAGCAATGTGACAGCAAAGAATTGTTTATGACAATCAGTTAAGCAGAGAAGATAAAGTGGGATGTCATCGGACTCAGTGAAGTTAGAAAAAAATCGGAAGAACTGGTTACACTCAAGGAAGAGCATATTTTCTATTACAGGGGAACAAAGGATGGAAGACTTGGAGGAATTGGCTTCCTGATTAACAAGAAATGGAAAAATAATGTGGAGAAAATAGAAAGTGTATCTGACAGAATATGTAAGCTCATCCTAAGGATAAGCAAGCGTTACTCTGTTCAGATTATCCAAGTTTATGCACCAACAGCAGCAAGCAACAAAGAGGAAATTGAAAATTTCTACCAGACTCTCAGCAAAGAACATGACAAGGAAGATCGCTATTATAAAATCATCATGGGCGATTTTAATGCTCGTGTAGGTCAGCAGGAAGCAGATGATGCTGTCACAGGAAAACATGGACTAGGACAGAGAAATGAACGAGGTCACCACCTGGTAGAGTTTGCAGAGTGCACCAATATGTACATAACAAACACATATTTCAAGAAGAATCCTACAAGGAAGTGGACTTGGAGAGGCCCTAATGGAGTAAAAAACGAAATAGACTACATATTGGTTAACAAACTCTACCCAGTTACTAATTGTGAGGTACTAAACAACTTCAACACCGGCAGTGACCATAGGATAGTTAGATGCAGAATGAAGATTAACGTCAGAATGGAGCGAAAGAAGTTGGTCTCAAGCAGGAAACAATAGGAGGTAAGTATTAGAAAATTAGAAGAAAATAGGAAAGAGTTCCAGCTGGAAATTATAAATAGGTTTTCAGCACTTCGAGAAGTAGAACTGGAAGGCAAAGCCATGGAAGTCGTGAAAGCAGCGGCAGAAGAAGTAGCAAGTACACCAAAAAGACCAAGGGATAAGAAGTTCAGTGACAGAACCAGGAAAATGATGAAACAGCGAAAGCAACTGAAGCACTCAGACTTGCCAAAGGAAAATATCGAATATGTCAAACTGTGCAAGTCTATTAGAGTGGCGATGAAGGAAGATGTAAGGAATTTTAACGAAAGAATTGTACAAGAAGCTATAGAGAACAACAAGAGTATGAAGAGGGTCAGACAATGCCTAGGAATGGGAAAGAAACTAATCTTGGTCGTCCAGAATGAAGATGGTACAACAACTTCCAATAGACAAGCAGTACTGAGGGCAGTAACAGAATACTTCACCAACTTATACAAGAGACAGAAAATGTTGAAGAGGAAAACCAGGAAGAAACACAAAACTCAGAAAGTCCCCCCTCTATTCTCCCAGAAGAAGTAACAGAGGCCATCAAGAAGATGAAGAATGGAAAGGCAGGAGGAGCTGATGAAGTTTTAGCAGAGTATCTGAAACTTGGTGTTACAGAAATTTCTTCTGCCTAGTGCAGTAATTTACTAATTGCCTTAGACAAGGGGGAATTCCGAAGGAATGAAACCATGCAAAGATTGTCCTTTTGCACAAGAAAGGAAGATTTGAAGAACTACCACCCCATCAGCCTCCTTCCTGTTATTTACAAAACGTTCATGAGAGTAATAGCTGCACATCTTAAAAAGTTCCTTGCAGCTGCCCAGCCCAGAGAAAAGGCTGGATTTCGCAAGGGATGCAGCACTATGGACCACATCCACACACTGTAAGAAATTATCAGTAGAACGAACGAATACGAGATGCCACTTGTACTCTGTTTTGTGGACTATGCCCAGGCCTTTGACTCAGGTACCTCCTCCACACTGGAGGCACTGGGGAAACAAGGGATGGATGCCAAGTACATCCAACTGTTATGCAGCATCCACAAGGATGCCACAGCCTCTGTAATGCTGCATGAAGAAACAGAGGAATTCCAGATTGAGAAGGGAGTGAGACAAGGCGACTGCCTTTCACCGATTCTTTTAACAGCTGTTCTGGAATAAATTTTTAAAACCTTAGACTGGGAGGATAAAGGCCTATGGATCAGTGGAGAGCACATCAGTCATTTGCTTTTTGCAGATGATATAGTACTCTTCGCAACCAACGGTGAAGATCCTTCAGCGGGTACTTGAGGAACAGATATTTTATGGCTTAGATCCTTCATATTTTAAGAATACTTTGGGTGCCCTAAACATACAACCTAACTCTTAGGTGCAAATTTTGGTAAAATACATGTTATACATGTTAAATATTATACGTGGTGCCGATGTTGAGATACGGCACTCTGTACACCATACTGATCTCTGAAATTCGGTTTGAAAATTTATGAGGCCTCTTTCATTTTGTCATATGAGTCACACATGAACCCTTTGTCTATTGGAAGATTTTNGAACATAGTTCCCGCCAGTTACGCTCTCTAGGTCATAGGAACACGCAAGCCCTTCCACCATGACAAGGTTGTAGTCCAGAGAAGGGAATAGAATACATGGTTGACTTTTACATACACATTTCACATGTTCAATAGTGACCCTTGGTTCAACTCTAGGTTGCTAGAAATGCTCATCCATTAGAAATCGCTGGGATCTTGGAATGGGTTAACTGAGAGTTTCAAAGTTTCAGTGTCTATCTGAAAATGGTAGTTTGGGAGCAATGAGGGTCTTGATAGCTTCCTTGCTCTTTCAATTCATTTCAAGGCACCCTGAGGACCTCCAGGTCGATATTAATATTCTTTAAAATTGAACCTTAAGAGATAAATATCTCATTTGGAGTAAGCTTAGTTGTCTGATCATTATAAATGCGGTCTTCAATTCTCTAAATTAATTCTTCAGATTCTCATAATATCTTTAGAATATATGTTACATATAGTAACAAGCAATCCTAAATCCTATTATGGCCCACCAAATAGAATTTCACAAATTCATTTGGGCCAATATCTCTGGGGAATTAGTTGAAATATATCGCATGTATTAGAGCTTTAACCCTTTCACTCCTGTTGTCGTGTATACACGACAGACAATTTCCTATGCTAAAGATCTACTGTCGTCTATAGACGACGGAGGTTTCCCTATGCTAACGACGTACTGTCGTATATAGACGACGCAGGTACAAGCTTATTCTTCAAGGAGAAGGATAGCTTCCAGGTATATTTTTGGCCTCTTTCTGGCTATAATTGCGGGTTTCCTTACCCTTCTCCGGGCAACCTCATATGTCTTAGGGCTAATGCACTGCCCCTTTCACAGCATGGGGCCGTGGTTAAATAAATGTTATTGCAGTTGTTTTACTAAAGAATGTTTTGTTAATCTTTCAGTCAATATATCCTTGTAGTTGAGAATCTCATATTTTGCTAGTAGTTTACAGCTTTTAAACGAAATTTTAGTGTTCATATTACCGTTTTAAGGAAAATAGTAGATGTTTCAGTATCATTATGGTAGACTGCTAAACATTTTAATATCAACAGTAGAGTTTCGATTAAAAGATGTACGTCATCAGCGAAGTACGAGATTTTCATCACGAATGACATATTGGTCATGTGTGCAACAAATGATTCTTTAGCAAAAAAAAACTGCAACAACATTTACTTTTGCTAAGCCCCATGCTGCGTTAGGAGCAATAAACCTTCCTTGGTCCCCGCTGTAAAGGGCCAAAAAGGGTAACTAGCACTGGCAGAGGTTTAAGAGTGCTTCGCATCTGAGAGATATTTTTTCTGACAAAGCCTCGGAATATGGAAAGGATTCTACGAGAATACCGCCGTCGCGAAAGGGTTAAAAACACTTCGTAATGTTGGAAAGCAGGACTAGCGTCTTGAGGCAAACAGGTTCCAGATTGGCGATTTCATGAAATCTCCTAATGCACAATTTAGAAATAAAGTCTCCATTCTCAAGGGTCTCACAATGAGAAATGAGTTGTCTTTGATTCCAGAAATAGGCAATTCAGAACTTCCCATTCACCTCTAAATGCAAGTCCTGCCTGCTGGCATATGGAGGGTTTTTAAATCTCTAATTCATTAACAGCCACTTTCCAATTGTCTTTTGTTTGAATATTGTATGAGAGCTTGCACTAAGCAAGAAAGAGATCTAACTCGTAAAAAAATTGATACATTTTACAGTTTCATTCCTTGCTACTTCCGAATAAACTATTTGATGAAAATTTATTTGCAATCACTCACCAATGCAATTTCCCACCCAAGGACAGTGATGATCAAATTTTGCCACGCACCGATCACAAACTGAGCAGTGCTTGGAGCGAACAGGTCTTCTGACAAGGCAGGAGCTACAGAACCACTGTGCTTCAAAACCGTCCCTTTCAGCCAGTTCTATTATGGTCTAGAAAAGTCACAAATCCAGTCATAAGCCCTATATATTTACCTTTAATCATATTGACAAATGTGTTGTCTTTAACTATCTTTAAAAAAATTACAAAAACATCATGAGGTCATTAACACGCACAATACCAGAACTCTTTACAACTTACATCTTCAATCTTCTAGCCTTTGAATTACTTTAAAAGGACCAAGATCAATGTCCGTAAGACTTTATAATCATCTGTGCAACATCTTAAAAAATGAAGAAATAATTTTAGAATTATAAAAGATTATTTTCATGATATTTATTATTACAGTGTTTTTATTCTGTTGAAGACTACTCATATTCAAATTCTGTAAGAGTAGATCCAGTATATGTTAATATTTATACTTTATTAGATCCAAGACTTGGCAAGATCGTGTAATTACACAAGTGGTATGTTGGTATAACAATAAATTTGTTTACTAGTGGAATGAAAGCTTTAATATTCTCAGTTGAACACACACTGTTTGTTTTGTTTTTTTTTCCTCTGTACTACTCAAATATATAACTAGTCATACTTTCTCTTTCTGAAATGCCATTTTGAATTTTGTTTGGAATCTTTTACTTATAAACTTGCCTTTTATCTCTCTAATGGAATGTAGTCCAAATGCATTGTTGCTTGATATTTAGGCAAATATATATTATTAATATTATTTTTTGAATTTTTTATGTATTATTGACCTAGGTCAGCATTTCCCTAATAAAATGGTGCCAATTGTCACTATATATCCCCTAAAAACAGCCTAGTCCCACCAAGGGGTAAAAAACTTTCCTAATCGATGTAATTTATTATATACAAATATATAATTGCTTATGAATGGCAGTGAAACTCTATAAGGACATATTCACAATTAAGCAAAATACATGAAAAATAAAAGACTAAAACAAATAAATAAAATCACATCAAACTGCTCAAGTCCCACCTAGGAGGATGGAAGCATTGGTATAAATCTCACGCATTGGGAAACACTGATCTAGGTCACAAATTATATCTGAATTTGCTGGCTGTTTCACATAAGATGCTGTCTTTGTTAAAATAATAAGAAGTCTTACTCTGTACTTCTGTTCTTGTGTTGCAGAAACCACCCCTGGATCTCCTCTCCATGACTTGAGGAAAGTATACCAAAGCAATACTGAAGATATACCAAAGGCAATGGTTATCCAGGGTGAAACAAATCTTGAGATCCAAACAAACCAAGTCACATACATCCAGAACTAGAAGCAGAAGAGTTTGACATAAATTTTCAACATATTTAGAATCATTAAAGGAAAACAAGAAAATAAATATCAATAGCAAATCTAATTTGGAAATAAATATACTACAATTCTAATGTAAAGGTCAAGTTTTAATACATTTTATTCATCCGTTAAGCAGTTATCCCAAGGAAATTAATAACAGAATATATTTCATTGCCTAACCTTTCTTCTTTTTTACTTAAAACAAATGTAAATATGCCTTCTATTGCGATAAGGCATGTCTGATATATTGCATACAAACAGCTTTTAGCCAATCCTTCCACAATATCATTTTCTGAATTAAATCAGGATTACATAATTTCCAAACAAACAATTGATCATCTAATTTCCCATAAATAAATCAATAAATCTTTCATAANTCTAATGATTCCCATCCCGCGTTCTTGAGCATCTCAGTAACGCTTACTGATTTATCATAGCAATTCTTCAAGAAACGTATCGCCTTTCATTGCACCTTTTCTAATTCTCGAATACAGCACTTGTCGGCTGGGTCCCATACACTACATGCATACTCAAGGTGAGGCCTGACTAACGCGAAGTAACAACGCTATCGGACTTTTTCTTTGCTTCTTCCAACTATTCTCTTAACAGAACAGAGTTTCTTAAAAGCCTTTCCACATATGTTATGGATGTGGGCACTCCATGATAAGTTATTAGTAAGGGTCACTCCTAGATATTTCACCAATTCTTCCGTTATTAAGTTTTGTTAAGTTTTCCCTTGGAGGCTATACGAGTAATCTTTAGTTATCGATTTTCTTTCAAAGAAGTTAATTACTGAACATTTATCTACATTTAGCTCTAATTGCTGTTTTACTTATGGTGACATGAGAAAGCAGTTTTAACAAATTTCGTTGAAACTGTATCTTTTCACCATAAATATGGTGGCAAANTTTTGATTACATGGAATGAAAATGGATTTTTATTCACTTAACATGAATTAAATGCCACTTGGTACATGAGTAATCTTAAACCCAATGGAATTAAACTCATTAAACCAAAATATTCTCTAACACAAGAGTGAATTTTTACAAAAAAATGCCTAAAACTTCAGTTAATTTAATTATTAATTAAGTTAATTATTTTCCAAAATTTTAGAGAAATATACGGAGTAATCATAAATGCATAAAGGTATAAATGCATTACTTGCAGGACTTGTCAAATTTCATGATAAGGTTAGCCACTTCTTCCTTATGGCTCCCACTTGCTGCACAGCAGTTCCAAATCAAATCTTTTTGGGTAGCTTTACTGTTACCCTTCATTTCTTCAATCTCCATTTTAATTTGTAATAGCATTGATAAAAGCTGTTAATTGATGTGTGGAATAAATGTTGGGGCAACTTTTCCATCATGTTAAGTAATAACCCATTTAAAACTTGTTTCAGAATTCTGTTCCTGTAATCCCCATAATAAACAAAAGATTGAAAATCTTTTTTTTTTTTTCGGAACCATTTTCACTTTGATCACATCAAAATTAGAATGAAAATACATCTACATCTTCACAAGTACCCTGCAAGCCGTCTTCCGGTGTGTGGCAGGGGGTGTAAACACCAAGAGTAGAATTACTTCAATTTATTATTATCGCGTATCGTTCGTGGAAAAAAAAAGAGTCCCTAAAACGACTTGTCCTTGTGTCTATTTCTCTTATTCTACACTCACTGTCGGATCGGCCAAAGTAGCAGGGGGGGTCGCATAATACCAATTACGTCTTCCAAAAATGTATTTCCTCTGAATTTATCTAACAATCGCAGCCTAGCCTCTAATCTCCTTTCTTTCAAGGATTCCCAACCTGCGTCTGAGAGCATTTGCGTTACACTTGCTTCTCTATTGTAGACTTTTTAACAAAACATATCGTCTTACGCTGCACTTTCTTGAGTTCACGAGAGTTCACTCCCGGCATATTCCAGATGGGGCCTAACTAACGTGAAACAGCATCGCTCTCTAACTTTTTCATTGCATCTACCTACAATACGCTTTATAAAACAGAGCTTTTTAGTTGCTTTACTGCATATTTTTTGAATATGTGCGCTCCAGTTTAAATTATTAGTAAGGGTGATTCCAAGATATTCTACTGAGTCGACTACATTTAAATTTGTTCCGCTAATTTTGTACAGATGGTTCTGATGCAATTGTTTCCTTTCGAAGAAATTTACTACAGAGCATTTATCTACATTAAGATCTAGTTGCCATTTTTCGCACCACCAAATAAGTTTTGCTAGTCCTTTTTACAGGTATCAAAGGCATTGATGATTTGGAAATATCAACATAATATGATTATCTAGCTCATTACACAATCCTGAGACAATAAAATTAAGGTTGAATGAGAAAAATCACAAAATTTTAGCCATGTTCTAGTTTTCTGGGAAAAAATTGTAACTTCTGTGAATAGTATGCAGAGTAATACTATGCAATTTATGGTAAATTAATAGAAATTTCATCATACAAAATCATGGGTGGATTTCATTAAGTAATACAGTGTATGGACATTTGTGGAGGTCTAAAGTTTAATACCTAATAAAATTGGTGCAGAAGAGTGCAGTGAATGTGAAGACAAAAACATACAAAATATATTACATAAGAAGGTTGAAGCACTCAACCAAAATTAATCCAAAGAATAAAGGGAACAAATGGCATATTTCACTAAAGCTTTTTTAATGTTACAAACAGCAAATTATTTCATAGCTTCACTTAATCTAAATTACCTTGTCTCTAGTCAATCTGTAACAAATATTCCTTCTTCTTCCAGAGATTTCTTGTAGTTTTTCTGACACTTTCTTTCCAACCCAAGTGGCTTTTTGTGATGTTAACATATTGTACACTGTTTCTCCCTGTAAATAATTAAACACATTAAAATATAGTAAGTCTTTTCAAAAATAAAACACAAGACGTTACAATACATATAATTCAAAAAGATGTATTCCCAATTATTCAATCTTGATTTGATTAAGACATCAACTGTAAAATTAGAGAATTCCTGGTGACTACCAGGGAATGGAGTTGAATAAAATGTGGCAGAACAAAAAAACATCCAAATACAGATAGAACATTTAATTATTTGTTATTCGAACCAGATAAATTTTATCTTCCAACAGTTCACTAAAAAAGTACTTAAATCATACTCTTGGATGTAAATCTCATTTTCATTTCAGATTCATTAAATACGCCATGGGTTTAGTGAAATTGGTTTGAATGATAAAAATTTCAATTTCAAAATACCCCAATGTCTAACGAGGAACATTAACGGACTTTTACTGCCCAATTTAATTCAAACTCAGTAGGTTCACAGATAATGGTGAAAAAATAAAATCTGTGAAATTATACATTCTCTCATGGCCTAGGAGCCAAGATAATTGAGATAAAAAATTGTAAACTGACCACCCGGGCCCATCACTGTGACACCGCACTCCCAGGTGGGAATTCGAAGTGGAATTAGGTGAGAGATGGAGAGTTACAGCAAGAGTTTCCCCATCTTTACCCTACAACTTACGGAATTTTATTTAAATTTAATCTGTCTTAAGTTGGCGTCACTTCCAGAGGGTTCCTGATATGGAACAGTAAATATGTGATATGGGGGAGGAAATATGGAGTATTTGGAGTTGGAGCCCAATGGAAAGAAATTGGTCATACTCATAGTGGCTCATTCGAAATCTTCTTTTGGAAGCCATTCATATAACGAAAAATATCTGGTATGTTACAATTACAGGCTATTCGTTAGCCTATTGAAAATTTCAAATGCAAAGGCCTAGATAGATAACAGTATGGTTACGATTAGTTTCAGTACAGGAATTTTTACTGAAACAAAAATTACGGAAAGTTGTTTATTTTCTTATAATGGGAGAATGTAGTCTAGTATAGTAGCATGCAATAAACTATAGTAGTTACTATTGTACCTGTAAAGAAAACAAGAAGCTGAAATGGAAGAGGATTGCCTGGATCTGAAATCTTCAGCGGTTTTCATTCTACAATGTATAAAGATTGAAATAAATTTTGATTACATGGAATGAAAATGGATTTTTATTCACTTAACATGAATTAAATGCCACTTGGTACATGAGTAATCTTAAACCCAATGGAATTAAACTCATTAAACCAAAATATTCTCTAACACAAGAGTGAATTTTTACAAAAAAATGCCTAAAACNCTCGCTATACCCACATAGGTCCTGATAAAATATTAAAAAATTAGAACTACATGACCTTTTGCAAGGTTGAGCCCTTTTTTGTATCTAAATTGACCTGACTATAGAGAGAAAATACAGAATTATAGTTCACAATTTCACAGGAAAGGCAATGTATCAAGTAATATAGCACATATAAAATAAAATATACCAAGTTCGTTAATATCTGAGATTCTGGGTGTCAAACCTTCATTTTTCTGGATGAATTACCCCACATCCTTCCATTATGATATTCTACAACAGTATAATTTTCCTAAATTTACAGGCTCTTGAGTAAATGGCACTTGATAACCATAGAATAAGTATTGCAAGCAGTAGGGCACTCTGACAGAGACACTGATCGTAACAGACCTCCCTCTAACACCTTCATAAAACAAGGAAATTGGTTCAAATTAAGGCTGATAGTTGAGCTGAAGAATTACAAATATTTACTAAGGATTACAATAATATATCAAATGTTTGTTTTGCCACAAGTTTTGTTGCAAGTTTAAGGTTCTTAAAGAAAACAACATCCTAAATGGATAACACTGATGCCACAATGTCCATCCACTTACATCTGACAATGCCATCTCTCCGTGGGACTGCATTGCACTCTGACTTCCAGAATTTATAACAACCATACAGCATGAACACACACATAAATAGCAGCATTGCTAAGTAATTCATAAAGTGTGTGTGGTTTTTGGCCCCTGAAAGATATCAAAATTCATAATCAAAGTAAATAAATATAACTTTCACCAAAAAATAAACATCAAGGCAGCAAAATACATTATAAGAAAAAGTAGTGTAAGTAATACATCATAATACTCAAAGTTAAAATTCAATTTTTAGTTTCCAGTTGTAGCTAATGAAGGTAGCACTTGAATTAATTTTGGTTGAAATATAAGATGATGAAATTTTTCAACTTGAAACAATAAATTGTAATAAAATACTACTGATGAAATAAATACACTAAAGGTTGAATATAATATATTAAATGTGAAACTTTTCAACTCCACAATTAGCTCAGCAATTAATCATGCCTAGAGTCAACATAGTCATGACATTCGTAAAAATGGAAAATTTTAATACACAGGGAGTCGACATACATAAGATCGATCTGTACATGGGTGTATATTGGTTAGTTATACATCATACTGTCACAATATTCATATAAATTTCTTTGTAACTACATGATCAATTTCTAGTCACAATTAAAACTCTATCCTCTGCTTTTAATATGATCAGCAAGGTAGCTTAAGGAATATCTTCAGCTCAATTTTGCTTGGCGAGACAGCCATCTTACCTCTCCAAGACCAATGTTCAGTTCTTCTCCATATAATACCTAAGAGAGAATACTTTCTGAGGGACTTCCCAACATCAATTCATTTTTAAAAATTGCACAGGATTGCAAGGACAATTTAAGAGATGTTCCATATTCACCCATAAGAATTAGATAGAGACAAACTTAAGAATAGCTTCAAAGCTCTTTTAGAAGAGATAGATAATTGCAACCTGGAATAACAATAGAATACATACATAGATACATACATACATAAGTGTTCTACCTTTCGGTAGGTCCATGTGCCCTAGTATTCCCTATTTATAGCCTTTTCTTTCACTACCTGGTAACTTACCCCACCCTTTATGTCATCTAACATTTTTTGCCTTTGCCTTCCCCTCTGTCTTTTCCCTTGCATTCTACCCTCTATTACATTCTTCAGCAATCCCTCTCCTCTCAATATCTGACCNAATAAATAATAGCGTGTCGAAAGTTAATCAAGTTAATAAATAATAGCGTGTCACTATTTTTCACACTTGTTATTCCTTTAATAAATATTGTCGATGGTCGGAGCTCGATACGAGCTCATTAAGAATATAAGCTTATGACCTGATATATATTTTGATCATTGATTTATAAGTGACACAAAGCATCTTTTCTTCCAAATCTGGACTGCCTATGCAATTCACTAATGAATTTTACGTAACGGTCTCTGAGAATTCATGCCGGGCGATCTAAATTGCTACCCTACTATGAGTTAGATCCTTACTAAATTGAGCATCTACTACATGATAAATATTTACCTTGTTATAGTAAAACTATACTTTACTCTGTCGAGTTTGAGGTTATTGTCGAGTTTCATCTTTTCCGTAGATTTGTTATTACATTCTTGGAACCAATTTCCAGTTCCACCACTAGTAGTCTACAATTTGATTATTCAAGGTATGAGTTATATTCAAATTCGAGAAATCTGCCATTTGTCCCATCTCTAGTAAAACGCATGATCTGAGGGTTGCCCACAGTGATTAGTTGAACAATTATATCAAAAATGCACACATAATTTCTTTCTTTTCTCAAAAGTTGTTTGGGAAAATCAATTTAATCCAATAATTTGTTTAAACATGTCTTCAGACATTTGCTTATTATTTTCATTTATTGATGCAAATAATTGTAAAATCATTGTTTCCTCAGTTTCTATGTAAGATTTCCTAAAGAAATCTTTACATCAGAGGGTTTAATTTAGAGCAATATCTGACACATTACTACACCTTTTCACAAAATACTGTTTAGAACAAAATAATTCACAAAGTCAGTTCAGCTGTACTTTTCAACATAATAATCATATACTTACCTACAATCTGTAAGAACCTCTGGCTTACACATATTGGTAATTCTCTTTGGTTGACAAAAGTGGAAGTTCTTCAACAGAGGCTTTCACTTCATATCTTGTGGTCCAATCAGTTGAATCAGGTTTCCACAAGCCATAACAGCCAATTCCCCAAAAGTCTATAAAATTCTGCCAATGGCCTCTGTGAAATGGGCTCTGCCTCCTCTTTCTGTTTTTACCCCTGGCAACTTCCCCAGGAGCCACATCAACCCGGAAGTGCTTGTAACGTGCCCAGTTCATCCTTTCATTCGTTGTCATACCCAACCAAACAATCTGAGAAATCCACAAATTTCAATTAAAAAACCAATCAATATTTTCATGCTTTAATAATAAATACAATGGCAATATGTATATAATAAATATTTCTTAGAAAGGACACAATAGATACAATAACTTGTGATATAAATGTTCTCATTTCTGACCACAATATCACCTTCAGAAGTTTTTCAACTGAATTTCCAAATACAAAGCACAAGTTGTCTAGTTTTACTTACTGACCTGGTACATTTGACATGCAAACAGAGTGGCCACCCATGCAGCATGAAGAAATGCATTTAGTGCTACCCATGCCACCCATGAATTACAAGTTGCTACTTCTGCTAGTGCTGCAATAAAAAATACATTAACTACATTTGAGACAAATTAACAGATAGAGAGAATATTATTTCAACATTCCTCTCCTCCTTCACCTTTTTTCACTAGTAGTCCAGTCAATTTATACATCCGACCTTGCAAAAGGTCATGTAGTTCTGATTTTTTAAATATGTTATTAGGACCTATGTGTGTACTAACATACCAATTTTTCAAGATAGAAAGACTTGTGTGAGCAGCGCTATTCTAAAAAAACAACTTTATTTTTGAACTTTCTTCTGTTTTTGCTCAATATCTCCTAAAGTACAGATCCCACAGAAAAAGTTAATCAATTGTGTATTAACGTACATACTAGAGATCAGCAATGGTTAACCGTCTTGACCAGTATTCACGGAGTGCCTACAAGCATGGGTCTGTGTTATGATGTAGGCACAGGGTATAATAACGGTAAATGGTATAAGGCTTTGAGTCGAAGGGACTCTTTGACTCAATGAGTACTCACAGTGATGTGATGTAATGAAGTAAAAGTAATCGAATTACTTGTAACGATTACATTTTGGTTATTTTTTACTTGTAATCGATACATTTTTTAAAAAGTAATATTTACTGGTAATCTACTTCAAAGCTCGTGCGAGTAATCATTACATTTGAGTAATCGAANTTTTGATTACATGGAATGAAAATGGATTTTTATTCACTTAACATGAATTAAATGCCACTTGGTACATGAGTAATCTTAAACCCAATGGAATTAAACTCATTAAACCAAAATATTCTCTAACACAAGAGTGAATTTTTACAAAAAAATGCCTAAAACACAGAGTCAGTTCACAATGAGCACACATTATGAAAGTTGTATCTCCACAAACAGTTTCGTCTTCTACATTTTGGCATTGGCTATCATAAATGTTTTCATCAAAGCAATACTGCACTGAACTGAGATGAGAATCGGGGCACTGCTCTGAGTAACCTGCTTTGAACCACTCCTACTTGATAAAATTTTTAAATCTGGGGCTGAGAATTGAAAATGCATGAAAGAGATTGCATTTTCAGCATATTATTCCTCTGAAAAAGGGTAAGGTCTAGTTGATCTAGCAGCACTCAATCAGAAACCTTCTGCACAAAGTCATTCCACATTCTGAAAAAATACATATCCAATGGCTGAATAAGCCCTGTGGTCTTTGGAGGAATCACTTTCATGTCCACAATTTTATTTCGTGGTTTTACCTTGTCCATGAATTCCTGATCACTGTACAGTCCCCATGAATCCACTAAAAGAATGCACTTGTTCTCCATGCACAGGAAAAGAACAACACTTTGGAAATAATCCTGCATTAAAATATTTTTGTCAACAGGCCAGAGGTCGACCCAATGGCAAAGATATTTGAAGCTTTAAAGATGCTTACATTTTTTGGGAACATACTGTCTTTCTCCAGCAAACAAATAAGAAGAGGGGAGAGAAGTTCACCCTCTACTGATATCATTGGTTGTACTGTATAAGAGTGTGTGGTTGCATGTATAGACTGGGCAACTGATTAGACTGTTTTTGTACCATGAAATTCTAGCGTACGGCCTGAATGAACTTCTTTTTTAAAACCACTCTGATTGGTATTTAGCACCTGCGATGCACCACTTTCACAGATCACACGCTTCACATCTTCCACGAATTTTTGGGCTTTTTCGACAATAGTGTTATTCCAAGGAATACTTTTTAGAATCTTGTTGGACCTTTTCCATTTCCATAGCCAAACAGATGTTGCTTTAAAATTAGGGATACTATGATCCATTTTATTAATTTCTTCCAGTGCCCACCTACATAGGTCTCTATCATGAACCACCAAGTGCTGATTTTTAGCTGCCTTGAAGCAGGAAAGAATACCTAACCGGATTGCTTTAAACTTACCTTTCAGCAAACCAGCTTCCATTACCTACTTATCGTAGTGATGTAACTGCACACCCTGATGGTTACGAAGCTGAAGTTGTGCCAAACTGTATCCAGCTTCAATGGTTCTTTCTTTCCAGACTTCCAAAATTCAACAGCCATTCTCTTCCGATGCATCGATGGTTCTTGTTTACTTTTCTTAACAGGGGAAGCTTCATAAGATGTTGAAGATGAGGGAGAAGTTGGAGATGTATCATCCTGTTCTCCCTCAGACTCACTGCTTATTTCTTCTCCCTCCTCAACTGTCTCATCTCTGCCATTATCGAAGTCAAATACCAAATCTTCNGGGCAAGGTTGGAAAAGGGAAATGAGAACTGAAAATATCCGTTTTATCTCCTTGAAAATTGAGAAATAAGCCGTGAAATCTACTTTTACGTACCGTTGGAAATAATTTGATTTTCCTCAGAAACTTACCTCACATGAAAACTCAAAACCAATCAACTTCCTGTACCTGACGATGACGCGATTGGTGGCACTTATATATATTTCATTATTTTATCCTGTGGTAACGTGTATAAGTGTTTCTTATACTTTTCATCAAAAAGGTGGATGTAACAGGATTATTTTATGGATTGAATGAAGTAATAAAAATATTAAGGTTATGAAAATATCAACTTACTTTAGTGGCTAGATAGATAGACATAGGAAGAAGGTTCATCAGTCGTTCATCAAAGAGATACTGCCCTCCAAAATGTAGAACAATGTAGGCTAGTACAAAGATGCCCATCTTCACCAAGTAGTTGAGACTGGACTCAAGTGTAACTCCAACCACATAAAAGGCCATAAATGGTGTTGAAACCATGCACCAGAATCTTAAATGCTGAATGGAGAAAAAATTTCCCTATTATTGGAAGAGAATCTTTCATTTGCATCAATTATCCCACAAAGCTATACTTACATTTATATAAATTATAATGAAACTGAAAAATAAATGCTGCCAAATAAGTTATCATTATCAATACACCAATGATTGAAAGTACATTACAAAAATGCATTACCATCTCTTTAAATGGGTTAAATATATGAATTCCTAGAAATACTTCAAGAACAAAGCAATTATCAATAACTAGTTTTACATTTTACAAGATTTCAAAATATACATTGAAATTGTTTGTGGTGATAATCAAAATAAATAAAAAGAAAGATGATTTATTAAATGAATATACCAACAAAAACCAGCAAACTGTACTCAAATCAGCTATATGAGAAAATATTCAGAATATGATTTTAAAGCCACTAACAGCCAATGACATTTCAATATTTCTATGAAGTTGAGAGCAAGTATTTTTCTGCGAGGAAATTTAAATGGTAGCAAATTCACTGATCTGTTAAAAAGTTGAAAGGTTTAAAAACTGATTCAGGTGTTAAACACCAAATACTTCATTTCAACGATTGAGTATTGAATGGATTTTGACAGTTACAGATAAAAATTTAAGAGTTAATAAAAATACAGACAAATGTATTACTGCTATAAATTTTAACAACCTTTTTCAGGAAGAATCCCTCTTTGCTAGTTTAATGATAAATACGGTAGGAGTCACAAAAAATTTCTTTTGTGAAGTAAAAGAAAGTTCCCATCACATAAAATAGGCACTTATTACATCATGGCAAACATTTTAAATTTATCATTCAAAATAGATGAAAATTATACAATCCAGTTTTCTCTGGAGCAAAAACTATTCAATTCTAAGGTTATTTAAAACTATATTTACCCTATGAACAAGGGTAAGGTGAAAATTTCTCGGCCTGACAATGAAAGACTGCGATTTTCAGTTAAAAAATTACTTTATTTTTCTACATAATNTATTTCACGGAGGGGAGGGGTGACTTCCCGCCAGGAGTTGCTTTCGAGAACTTGAGAAGGGTCAAACGATACGTGAATGTGGGTGAAAATATAAATGCTACAATTTAGCTACATTGCGTGGGTTACGCAATATAAGTTTGGCAATACAAATACAACTGGCTTGTAGGTAAACCTTCTCATGTCATCGGTGGTCGTGGTGAAGAGAGGAAGCAATCACTGTGTATATGAGGAGAAGAATCAAATCAAGACATCAGCCATGGACACCGTACAAAGTAAATTCAAATATTTAAAAATTGATGTTTTTACCTTAAATATATTAATTATATTGTGAGGGTTTTCTATTTATTTGGATGATGTTGATTTTAGAATACATCCTCATCCACAGGTGTACATTTTGGTAGAACATAAATATTTAGGCACTATAATTACTGTAGTAATCACAGGTCTAAATATTTATGCCTAAATCCAACATTTTAATTGTTCTTTAATACTATGGCACTATTTGCAAGTTAGTACTCCCTGTTTGAGAAAATATCGACTGTGATTGCGTCATTTACAGGAGCAAAAGTAAAAAGTAATTGTAATTGTAATCCTACTGATTACTTTTTCAAAGAGTAATTTGTAATTGTAATTAATTAAAAGTTTGACAGTGTAATTGTAATTGAGCACAATTACATTTTTTCAGTACTTTTCCCATCACTGAGTACTAAAACACCGAAACGGGTCAGGACGGGTCGAAGAGACTCAAAATAAATCAGTCGACCAGTCTTGAATCGGTTCACCAACCGGGTCTTACTACCGACTCATCCCTCGTCGCGGTACTCAAAGAAAACATGCTTATCAGTGGAAGAGTAAGGTGTTGTAAGTTAGTGCTGGACCTTGCGCCAAGTGGTTCATGAGTTGTTTGTTTTTCCAATTTGTGATATGTTCCTGAATTTTTTAATGTTAGATACTGATGAATCAAAAATANTCTCATCTCTGCCATTATCAAAGTCAAATACCAAATCTTCTTCAATCTCACGAAAATATCCATCTCCTTGAAGGCAGGACCTCAGAATTGCTGTAATTAATGATTTAGGTGTTCAGTTTGATTATGATTCACCAAAATTAGACAAGAAAGAAACTAAATAAGGTCATTTACTTATATATAAATTATTTTATTTAACTCATGAAATACTTACATGCTAACTTTTCTGCAAGATCCATTTCTCCCTCTGTTGGTTCCAAATCCACAGTTGCCACAGGAAATTTTTTTTTCCAACAATTTAAAACGTTCCACACATTTATCGCCATGACAATGTATGCTGCAGAAAATGGTAGAAAACTACCCGACCAGAATTACAATAGTAAAAATGACTGGAAGAAGAATGACCGAAAGCTATCTGCGGTGAGTTTCTACAGCAACGAGTGAAAGCGTGGGTTTCCATGCAATCCATGAAGCAAACTAGAAATGAATGAAATCTTCTATTCCAGCCCTTGTCCCTTCCTGTTACCCTTCTGTCAGCAGCTTAAAAACTACCATTATACTGCAGGAATGTTTTATGACAGTACCTGGGAAGGATTTGAGATGCCACAACCACCAAATATTCTAGCTTCTGCTTATGTCATAGTCACAGAATACATTCTGTGCCACGCATGAAGAGTCCATATGTCCCAGTGTCACCCTGCCCCTATATAATTCCCTTCAAATTTCCCCCCACATGATGTTTTCGCGGCGGAGCAGCGAGCTCATCGTGACTGGCGCATGCTATTCCTGCCTTGGGTAGCGGCATTGCAGTGAGGGGCCCAGGTGGTCTGTTTACAATTTTTGATCTTGATTATCTTGGCTCCTAGGCCACGAGGGAACGTATAATATCACAAATCTTATTTTTTCACCATAAACTGTGAACCCATCAAGTTTGAATTAAATTAGGCCGTAACAATCCATTAATGTTCCTTGTAAGTTTTCTTGATGACCAATGTAAATTTAGAAGCAAATTCACTGACATTTTCCAAACAAAAAAGTCTGACAGGACCAAATCCGGATCTTCTGATTATTGGGTGACTACTCTATGATGGGTTCAAGCCCTGTCAGATATTTTGCACAGCCGTTTTCCTAGGGAAAATTCATAGCTGCACAACTCATGGTGCAATAACATCCTTATTCCTTACTATGTCATTGACAACTAATGATGAAGGCAAGTTCACATAACATGTTTCCAAAATCAAACACATTTTAGCATTCAGATAAATGCCAATCTTTGTTAAAAAATCTTTTCATCATGAATGCTTTTAGGCAAACCAAGCAACATACATGTCAAATTTAAATACCTCAGAGTTTGGTATGTCCATGCTAGCACCTCTCATAACTAAAGTTGATACAGCTGTGTGGTTCCTTGCAATAACAGCCCAGTGTAGAGCTGTATTTCCTTGAAGTTTGTCCTGCGCAGCAGTGCAAGCACCAAATGTAAGCAGCAGTCGCGTTGGATCTAGACTAAAAATAAATTATTAAATTACTAAGAATAAATACACAAAAGCCAGCCATGAGACAGTACATGCAACAGTATTTAGGACAGTCAAGCCAGTCTATGTACCAAAGGCAGCATTATAAGTGCCATTGATTCCAAAAGAGGGATGATTTGATTTCAAGCTCTTTCATGATCAATTTTTAATACACATAAGTAAAATGTAAATAATGTGACCAAAGTTCACAAATAGTAATACATCAAGCTCTTGCAAAAACTTATATTTTGATCACAGCATGCTACTACAGACCCAAAACAAAAAATTTACCTTAGAAGCCTTCATGTGCAAATCAAAAGGTGGCATGGAAAACTGCATCATGAAACTAGAAAGTTTGGCATAAACTATATTACCATTTGCAGTTACCACATTCAAAACTGGAAGAGTTTTCATTGTGTATCCGATAAAAGCAAAAAGAATAAAAACAGGAACCCATTTTAAGCTTCCACAGAGCACAGTAATGTTGTACTTGTGTACTATATACTGTATACTATAATGATGTATAGCAAACTATCTCTCCCTCTCTCATATATACACACATAATCCAACACCGGATGTAGGCCTCCCCAAGCTCTTTCCAATTCTCTCTATTCTGACCTTCTCATTGAAATATTACCCCTACACACTGAATGATGTCTGTTCCATCGGTCCATTGGTCTTCTTCTTGGTCTCTTCACATCTCTTGGTATACAGTTCAGAACTGCTGAAGTCCATCGGTTGTCGTTTCTCCTTGCAACATGGCCTGCCCACATCCATTTCAGTGATCTTACCTTATAAATGATGTCTGTCACTCCTGTTATCTTCCTAACCCAGGTGTTGCATTTGCTGTCTTTTCTTGTGATTCCAAGCATACACCGTTCCATACTTCTTTGCATAGTCTGAAGTCGCTCCGTTATTGTTGCGTTTAACACCCATGTTTCACTTCCATATGTAAAAACTGGTAGAATGCATTGGTTGAAGACCTTTCTCTTCAGAACCATTGGCATTTTTGACTTCAGAATGTGGACGTTTCTTCCGAAGACACTCCAACCTAGTTTCATTCTTCGATTCACTTCATAAATCCCTTTTTTCTCTCCTGTCGTAACCAGTTAAGTGTACTCTGAACAACCATCAAGAGGTACCTCTTGTAGTAAGATTGGTACTTGTGCTGCAAAAGAATTTTACTTTACCTTAGTTTTTTCCTGAGTCCTATTTTCTGCCCAGCTGCATTCAGTTCTTGAAGTCTTGATGCTAGATCTTCTCCCTTGGTTGTGAAGAGTACTATATCATCTGCAAAACGCGAATGACTGATGTGCTCTGCATTGATTCATAGGCCTCTTTCCTCCCATGTAAGGTTTTAAAAAATTCTTCCAGAACAGCTATTAAAAGAATTGGTGAAAGGCAGTCGCCTTGTCTCACTTCCTTCTCAATCTGGAATTCCTCTGTTTCTTCATGCAGCATTACAGAGGTGTGGCATCCTTGTAGATGCTGCGTAAAAGTTGGATGTACTTGGTATCTATCCCTTGTTTTCCCAGTGCCTCCAGTGTGGAGGAGGTACTTCCCGAGTCAAATGACTAGGCATAGTTCACGAAGCAGAGTACTAGTGGCATCTCGTATTCGTTCATTCTGCTGATAATTTCTTGCAGGGTGTGGATGTGGTCCATAGTGCTGAAACCCTTGCGAAATCCAGCCTTTTCTCTGGGCTGGGCAGCTGCCAGGGACTTTTTAAGACGTGCAGCTATTACTCTCATGAACGTTTTGTAAATAACAGGAAGGAGGCTGATGGGGTGGTAGTTCTTCAAATATTCCTTGCTCCCTTTCTTGTGCAAAAGGACAATCTTTGCATGGTTTCATTCCTTCGGAATTCCCCCTTGTCTAAGGCAATTAGTAAATTACTGCGCTAGGCAGAAGAAATTTCTGTAACACCAAGTTTCAGATACTCTGCTAAAACTTCATCAGCTCCTCCTGCCTTTCCATTCTTCATCTTCTTGATGGCCTCTGTTACTTCTTCTGGGAGAATAGAGGGGGGACTTTCTGAGTTTTGTGTTTCTTCCTGGTTTTCCTCTTCAACATTTTCTGTCTCTTGTATAAGTTGGTGAAGTATTCTGTTACTGCCCTCAGTACTGCTTGTCTATTGGAAGTTGTTGTGCCATCTTCATTCTGGATGACCAAGATTAGTTTCTTTCCCATTGCTAGGCGTCGTCTGACCCTCTTCATACTCTTGTTGTTCTCTATAGCTTCTTGTACAATTCTTTCGTTAAAATTCCTTACATCTTCCTTCATCGCCACTCTAATAGACTTGCATAGCTCGACATATTCGATATTTTCCTTTGGCAAGTCTGAGTGTTTCAGTTGCTTTTGCTGTTTCATCATTTTCCTGGTTCTGTCACTGAACTTCTTATCCCTTGGTCTTTTTGGTGTACTTGCTACTTCTTCTGCCGCTGCTTTCACGACTTCCATGGCTTTGCCTTCCAGTTCTACTTCTCGAAGTGCTGAAAACCTATTTATAATTTCCAGCTGGAACTCTTTCCTATTTTCTTCTAATTTTCTAATACTTACCTCCTATTTCCTGCTTGAGACCAACTTCTTTCACTCCATTCTGACGTTAATCTTCATTCTGCATCTTTCTATCCTATGGTCACTTCCGGTGTTGAAGTTGTTTAGTACCTCACAATTAGTAACTGGGTAGAGTTTGTTAACCAATATGTAGTCTATTTCGTTTTTTACTCCATACATCCATACGACCTCTCCAAGTCTACTTCCTTGTAGGATTCTTCTTGAAATATGTGTTTGTTATGTACATATTGCTGCACTCTGCAAACTCTACTAGGTGGTGACCTCGTTCATTTCTCTGTCCTAGTCCATGTTTTCCTGTGACAGCATCATCTGCTTCCTGCTGACCTATACGAGCATTAAAATCGCCCATGATGATTTTATAATAGCGATCTTCCTTGTCATGTTCTTTGCTGAGAGTCTGGTAGAAATTTTCAATTTCCTCTTNAATTGAAAATTGGATTATCTGTTCCTAACTTTATATCCTTTCGGAAAGCAATTCTTTATATTCTATATTTACTCTTTAAGTCTGCACAAGAGCATTTCTTGTTTCACAGATTTTTTACCCCCCTTCCTGTCAATAGTGGCATATTTTTCCCTTGAAGTAAATGGTATTATATAAAACAGCTTTCTTCTTTTTGCAGTACTGTCCACTGTGATCTCTTTTTTGATCTTTAAAGTCAATGGGTTATACATAAGAAGAGATTTATTAGTCTCAATGTAGCCCAAATGAAGACACTGTTATTATAACTATTATAAACTTACATGTAGGAACAAACAACATACCTAGTAACTTTGTAAGCACTCCACATGAGAGGTGTCATTCCATTTCGATCTCTCATGTCCACACTTACACCCTTTGCAACCAAATATGCCACCACTGCAGTATGACCAAACTGAGCAGCCAAATGGATGCAAGAGGCTCCTTCTCCATCTCGCAACGAAGGATCAGCACCACACTGCATGAGAAGGACAACGGACCCTAGGTGACCTTGCCTGAATATTGAAATATATATGTAAAGATAAGTTCCTGTTTAAATAAATCCTTGTGGTAAATTCTATGAAAATCATAAACTAATTTGAGATTTTTTTGAGTTTGCTAAGTAATGTGATCTTTTCAGTTCATGACATTGTTGTACAACAGTACATTATATCATTTATTGATTGAACATATAAGTTTTTAACTCTAAAACCTAATAATGAATCATTTAGACAGTCATATCTATATTTAAGTACAAAATTGTTTTCTTTTTTGCCAGCAAGTATTGTTACTACCACTAATGAAAAGAACTTTATTAAAACAGTCACAGAATGGCTTCTAAATCATAAAGATGTAGAATTTTTTTTAATAAGATTGTGTGAAGGTGATAAATGTCTTTTATTATATGTACAGTAATTTGCAAAAGTCTGTGGGCAACTTCAGTTGCTGCTCTAGCAGCCAAACAGTGCACTTAAAATTTCTGTTGGTAATACTTGATTTGCAGGTAGGAAGGTAAACAGTGGTGGGAGTATATGTTTTGGAACTTTAGGCGAGTGAGGGGAAAGAAGGGACTGCTGCAGAATTTCAGATTCAAACAAAAACTGCACCCCGCTTGTTTGGAAAGGTCTCGAACATTTGCTTCGAAAGACTAATTTTCCTTTATCGCGCTTTAATAGAACAGGTTATGCTCCATCTTTAATACTCGGAAGTATACCACTCATCTCTTGTAGTTTTGCAAGGAAACACAATTTTTAGTACTCGCTGGTTTTCGAGAGTTCTTGGGTTTAGAAGGGGATGGAGTACAGCAATAAATGGTGACTTTCAATAATGCCTTTTTAATTCTTAAAATAAAATTCTCTTTCGTAATATCCTAATGATTCTTCACGATAGACCAAGGAGATGTAAATGGCAGAATTCCCCTCCATATTTTGTAAATATGTTTACATTTTCCTCTTGCTTAGTTGTAAATCTCAGATATGTAACTCCTTTAGAATTGCATAACAATAAGGATTTTAAACGACCATAATCAAATCCTTTTCTATTCTGGCAGGAAAACCATAACCACTGATACTATTAAAATTTGTTGTGGATTCTCCTTCGTCTTAATGTAATACAGTGAAACCCCTCTACAAGGGACAGTATTGGGACCTTGGTGATCGTCCGTTGCTGAGGGGTGTCCACTTAAGAGGGGTGTTTTTTAAACTCTCATATAACTTAAAGAAATATTCTCACTCAGAGGTATCCATAAAGCTAACTTATCAGAAAGATCACAACATATTGGTGTAAAATATTTTTTTTTAAGTATATACAGGCTACCTCAACTGCCTCTTCAAAGACTTGAAAATGTTGACAAAGAGCAGTATTTCAGTTCTATTAAAAAATATTGTACATATTCTCCCTTTAACACAAAGCAGTTTATTGTTAAACGTAGACTCATTAGAGACCACTGGAAGCATGATAGATCAACCAACTGCATATTTCCATATCATACATACAAGAGCCAAAAAATATCGAAGTATTCCCATTAGTATAATCTGAAAAACTCACTGAATATCCTCCAAAACTTCTCTGTGGGAATGTGCAAAGAATACAAAAGTATTATTGATTTGGATACTTGAATTCAATTGTATACTTGCAATGAATTAATTACCATCAACAGCAACTTACAGAATATTATATACAGTAAAATACAGGCAGAATCTACGCAAAATTTTGTGTCTGAGATAGAAAAATGAATTAGGGAATTCAGGCCAAAGAAACTGCATTGATAGATGAAATGATAATAAGAACTGACTTTTATCATTTAGCTTTTAATCAAAGTCTGAGTGATGTACAGTTTAAAATAATTCCCCTTTTCCAACTTTTACCATATTCATGACATAAAATAACAAAAACAACAATAGCCAATAGTTCAATCTCTCAATGCTTTCAGTACAGTACCTATTTCCATAAAATTTATGAAAGCGTAAAAAGTAAAAACCATTACCCATAATATGTGTTGCTGCTGATCAGTAGCAAAATATTGGTCAGAAAAATCAATCACTTTTAAAGTCCAAACAATAAAGATTAAATTTTCCAGGAAAAAGTGCCAATTATATTCCTTTTGTTGAAGATTTTGCAGTAAAANATTTTTTAATCAATTTATACATTTATTCATGTTTTAGCTTGTTTTTATATTCTCTTTTCTGTATATTTCTGAAAACAAGGATCAATTCAGAGTCCAACATCACACTTCACGCAGCGAATGTTCGTACGCCTGATGATTTTTTTCATTGAACACACGCGACACTGCAACTTGCTCGTTTTTTCAGACCAGTGCTCCATCTTTTTCATGTCTAATCTGGTGATATTTGTGTCACATGGATTAGGTCTCCCTCTAAGCGTAGCCTCCGACCGATTCCTTAGGTTTTCCAGAAGATCGCGCACCAACATTAGTCGAAACATATGGTGGGATACTTCTTTACCCAGAGATTTGGAAATGATATAGGAGTTCAGTATGGTAACGTCCAACAAATGGAAAAAAACTTTTTTTGTCCACTTCCAGGTGCTTCTACTGATTGAATAACTGTTTGCCATTCTGTCCCCCTTGTCTACGAAACCCATGTTACTGTTGTAGTCCTGAATGATTATGGGTTTTATTGCATTCCCTTGTTCATCACAGAAATTGCCATCTGCTGGTGGATTGTGTATATTTGTGAGTAGATTTACGTCTGGTTTGCCTCTCCATGTAATGGCTGTCAAATCATTTCGTATTCTAACTCATAAGTCACCTCTTTTTAGTTTTCGTTTTCCTTCAAGATTCTTTGCCATTCCCTTCCTGCTGGGTCTAACTGTCCCACAACAAAAGATATTTCTAGTCTTTAGGTCATCAAATAAGAAGAGAAGAAATTGTCCATACAGAGTTTATGCACAATGCCTTCAACTCGCCTTGTCAGATGCTTCACAGTAGCATGCGTAGCGGACATCGTCACGGTAGCCTTTTTTTTTTTGTCTTTTCCTAAGTAAACTACCATGTCATAAGTATAGGCAGTAGAATCACAAATTTTATAAATTTTCACTCCAAATCGTTTATGTTTTTTTGGTATGTATTGTTTGAAAATGACTCTACCTTTGAATAAAACAATTACTTCATCCACAGCCAAATTTTCACCAGGTTTATAAAATTTTGCATACGAATCATTGAGTTTTTCAAAAATATTTCGCAATTTCCATAATCGGTCATAGTCGTCGTCATTTTTGTCAGGCTGATTACGATTATCACTAAAATGGAGAAATCGGAGTATGTGCATGAATCTATCGCGGGGCATTATATTTCTGTAAAATGGTGTATGAAATTGTTCCAGTGTTGACCAATAATCTTTCAGTGTGTCACGCAAGTCATGTCCCATTTGAATGATTAGTGCCAGAAAAGAAAACATTTCGTCAGTGGTCACGTCAGGACTGGGTGAAGGTCCTTCGTCCTCACC
>KZ309361.1:120740-134465 GCA_000376725.2 Ladona fulva | reverse complement strand
AGAGACAAACAGGAAGCTATGGATTACCGATTTCTGGGAAGCCCAATGATCATTTCGGAGACAAAGCCTCCATCCTCGGGGGGTCTCTCCACAAAATAAGTGAATAGGCGAGGTGAGTGGTAGGTCTTTTATCTTTTCTGAAGGTGTGGGTGGAGGAGGTGTGGGTGGGGTTTTTCTGTGGTGACGTCTGTAAAGAGGGTGAGGGCTCCTTCATTTCGGATGGTGGTCAAACCTTTATCTTGTGTGAAGGTGTGGGGTAGAAGGAGTGGGTGGGGTTTTTTCCTTATGACTTCTGGAAGAAGGGTGGGGGCTTTTCCTTCACACTTTTCAGCACAACAGAAAAGGTTTTTAAACCTCTAATTCATATACAGCCATGTTCCAACCTTCTTTTTCTTACAAAAGGTAATAGCTGTTAGGGTGTGATAGGATTATTTCTGTTTTTATACCCCCTGCCATACTCCACTGGTGGCTTGCAGGGTTTAAATGTAAATATGTTTCACCAAGAGTGAGTGACATCTGCTGCGTGCTTCCTTGGAAACATCATGAATTCAATAACAGACAAAAGGCTTCATACCAAACCTACTATTTCGATTCTTCACATAAGGATAACAATTTTTCAAGAGTGTAATGTTTAAAGAAAAATAGCCAGAATCCCAAGCTGCATTGGCTATAAACAATGGAAGGAATAATGGCTTAAAAATAAATCAAACTATATGAAATAGAACCAACATGACATGTGACTATTCTTCTGAAATGAATTAAAATAAGAGTTTCCCTGGATTTATTGATTATTGGTATATATGGTGTTGCTGATTGCATGGAAGTTATTAATTGATAAAAATTTCCCTTATGAGGAATGAATTGTTGATCTTTTGAATGGCATATTTGCTTTCTGTGATTGAAATGGATTATTACCCTTCTATAAACAGGCAGCAAAAGCAGATGTTGCTGGAAAGAATCCGCATAAAACCTCCCAATCCCCTGCAGCAGCTGCTGTAGCAGCAGCAGTAGCAGCAGCCACAAGTCAGGTGCATATGCCTCCATCTCCCGTGCTTGCACAGTCCTTGATGATGCCTCCCACTGCAGCCAATCTAGCTGTGCAGCAACAGCAGCAAGCAGTGCTGCAGCAGCAGCAAGCAGCTGTTGCAGCTGCTGCAGCTGCAGCCACAGCAACCACGCGCAACCAAATGAACTCTGTCCTCTCTGATATGATAGTGAAAGCGCTGGAGAAGGTGCGGGAGAGGGAGCAGGAAGGCGGTGGTCCCTTTGATTTGTCTGAGTTGGATGATGGCATGGGACTTGGAGGATTTTTTTCTTCTGGAATTGCTGGTGAGGGCTTCTAACTTCACCCTTATTCTAAATTCTCATATCAACCAATGTGTTCGTATGGCAAAATTTGTCTCAAATTTTCATTATTTTTTACCCTGTAATTGCACATTTTGTCTTTTTGCATCTCTAATATTTCCTTCTTATAGCTTTTAATTTATTCTTTGTAATGAAACCTTCAGAGTATGAGGTTTTAGAATTTTCTCTTTAATCAGAAAAAAATTGAAATATGGAAATTTAAAAAGCTAACTAGAATGTTTTGCACTTTTGAGGAAAATGTTCAAAATAATAGCCTGGTTCAAGTGTTAACCTGATGTGCATTTCTCAGTGTTGCAGAAGGAAAAATATCACTAGTCCTGAAGATAGTATGGGTTTGGATGGGCTGAAATTGGCGTGGAATTCGCCGTACTCTAGGTTACACAGAACTATTTAAATATACTATTCAGTATAGTTATTATATCCAGTATATGGCACCCAGTGATTTGGTCCCACAACAACTTGGTCCTCAAAGATTTGGTGCTATGATGATTTTGTAACTACATACAATAAATTGGTTGTTGGACAACACTGAGATTTGTCATAATTCATTGTTATTGCTGGATAGAATGCAGAAATTTTAGAAGTATTTAACTCTTTGTTACAACATTTAGAAGTATGCCTCACTAGAATCGGAACATGTGATAGGGAAGGAAAACAGTTTTCCAGAAGTATTGATTATGTTTATTTTTTGTTTTATTATGACCAAAGTGTTGTTTAAGTTTTAATTTTGCATCTTTTTTAAGCAAGGAATATGCATCCCCAGATAAATGAGTTATGTTTCCGAGATAAATATTGACTGAGAAATCAAAATAGATGATTAATATAAACGTTAAATTAGACAGAGAGACTACAAATAACCGTAGAATTTTACATACAAATTTATGATGCTAAAAGTATGTTGTTCATATTGAAATCATTGGGAGAAGAGTTAGAGGGTAGGTAGTTTCAGGATGCTGATGTTTGCCATTGATCTCCTGGCAGTTACTTCCATTAAGTTTACTCAAATGGACAAATGGAAATACTTTTTGTAAAGTGGGGGGGGGATGCTACATATGTATATGAATAGGCAGAGAAATGGGTATCAAACCACTCTTATTGTTGTACAGATGACGAATAAATAATGCATAATGTATTAAATGTTTGCATGATGGAGTTGGTTGGTCCGTACTATCAAAAACAACAAAAGCATTTACTTAATTTATTTATGTTCCATATATTGGCTTGGCTATCACTCATTTATCCTTTTATTGTGCTCAGTATCCAATATTGCCATTTTAATCTATGACAATGTAGTTAAATTTGTTAATGTACGATATCTCAGTCCAATAACAATTTACCATTCGATACCCATCAGGGTCTATCTTGTGATGTATTTAGATAAAATTTTTGCTTTTTAAATACCAATGTAACAGCAACGAGGCAAACACATTAGTTAAATACTTCTAAGATTTCTGCATTCTATCCAGCAATAACAATGAATTATGACAAATCTCAGTGTTGTCCAACAACCAATTT
The DNA here is from genome assembly GCA_000376725.2 of Ladona fulva. Classification (NCBI taxonomy): domain Eukaryota; kingdom Metazoa; phylum Arthropoda; class Insecta; order Odonata; family Libellulidae; genus Ladona; species Ladona fulva. Next base: position 131,585 of record KZ309361.1, on the reverse strand, counting down.
ATTGTATGTAGTTACAAAATGATCATAGCACCAAATCTTTGAGGACCAAATTGTTGTGGGACCAAATTGTAGCAGACCAAGTCATAGCGGACCAAATCACCAGCTGCACCAATGAACTATAGTATTTAAATATAATACAGTGAAACCCCTCTACAAGGGACAGTCTCTGGACCTTCGTGATCGTCCGTTGCTGAGGGGTGTCTGCTTAAGAGGGGCGTTTTTAAAACTCTCATATAACTTAAAGAAATGTATTTCCTAGATAAGTAAACAATATCAATATAATTACAAATAAACTTGCACAATTGATGTAATTTACATGTAAAAGTATTAAACTAAAACACAAAATAAGTTATAAACTATTAGATTGGTAATTTGCATAAAAAATATAATTCAGGCTTATGATTTACATTTTATTCTTGAGAATCAAATTTATTCCTTCTAAAATATGAAGGGATCTCAGTTTGTTTCTTCTCTTTCAAAATTACAATTTGTTGTTCGTGATGGATTATGGCATCGCATATGATATAGCCTATGATGTCCTGCTTCCTATCATAAAAGTCTTTTCATTTTTTCAGATTATCTAGGCCTTCACAATATGTTTTAATGCTGTTGGCAGCTGAAATGTAAAGAAGCACGTTTTAGTTCTAATTATCTATGGAATTACCAAATAAGCAAAACGATAATGTACTAACATTCTATTATTACTTGATCATCCCTCTTTAACCTTTAAAGGACAGGATTAAATCACAGATGTATCTCTGAACGGCCAGGCATTTAATTGCCTGAGGTACAAAAATTAAGCATCTTTCCAGTTAATGTTAAATAACTCTGAAACTATTAGTGATGGTCTAATAAAACAAAATGTATTTTAAAGGTAACACCATAATGTCATTGTTTAGATTTTTTTTTATTTCCAATATTATATTTTAACTGTACAAGAACTCATTTGAAATCGAGGAATTATAAATTTTTTATCAAACGCAATATATTTTACAAGACATAGTAAATTTTACTTTATATTATAATAGTAGCTAATCATTTTCTACAGGAATAACAAGTGTGAAAAAAAGCNGATTCAACATCATAAGTAAAAAGTGGTAAGGTAGCTTACAAGCTTTAAAAACTTGGATACCTGTAATATTAACGTAGTTACAGATATGATCAATTTCCACCCCTTTGGAATAGATTCTAAACAATTGGCAATTTCTGAGAACATGAAATTGTAAATATTAAAGGTCAGATTACAATCTATTAAGTACGACATATCCCTGGTTCCGAATGAATTAATCAGGATACATATTCCGCGATTTTCACAATACTTTCTCTGAATGGACACGTTTCTGTCAAAACTACATCGTGTTAGTAAGCAAACTAATAGTACTTACATTTCGGAAGACGCAAACTATCAAGAAAATTTCTCCTTAGCCAAATTTCTTTACACTCAAAGCTTATTGCTGGTTATGGAGAATATCTATGGCAAGCAGGATGCGAGTGAAACAAGGACACTTCGGTAACCTCAACACTTTGTAACGATTTAAAGCAAATCTTTGAAATGTGACATTGTAAAACAACAAACTTTGAAGTATTTAAATGGGCTTACAGACAACATTTCATGCCAAGGCCATCGAGAGCAGAGTCGGTTTAACCCCTAAAGGAAATCGGCTGCCGTACAATTTCCAGGGTTTTTAGAAAAATGAAAAAATTCCCTGATTATTCCAAGAGTTTTCCAGAACAATAAATATCCCTGATTTTTTCAGGTTTTCCCTGTTTTCCAGGTCACCGGACACCCTGTTAGGTCATCTAATAAGTCAGGAGAAGAGAAGAAATTGTCCATATAAAGGCCCAACGCCTTCAACTCGCCTTGCCAGATGCCTCACAGTCGCATGCATCACGGACATCGTCGTGTTAGCCTTTTTTTTGTCTTTTCCTAAGTAAACTACCATGTCATAAGTATAGCCAGTAGAATCACAAATTTTCACTCCAAATAGTTTGTTTTTTTGGTATGTATTGTTTGAAAATGACTCTACCTTTGAATAAAACAATTACTTCATCTACTGCTAAATTTTCACCCGGTTTATAAAATTTTGCGTAAGAATCATTGGATTTTCAAAAATATTTCTCAATTTCCAAAATCGGTCATATTCGTCGTCATTTTTGTCAGGCTGATTACGATTATCACTAAAATGGAGAAATCAGAGTATGTGCATGAATCTGTCGCGGGGCATTACATTTCTGTAAAATGGCGTATGAAACTGTTCAAGTGTTGACCAGTAATCTTTCAGTGTATCATGCAAGTCATGTCCCATTTGAATGATGAGGGCCAGAAAAGAGAACATTTCGTCAGTGGTCATGTCAGGACTGGGTGAAGGCCCTTCGTCTTCACCTAATGAATCCACATACTGTCTATAGTACCTGTTAGTCTCCACAAGCAAATGAATAATCTCTGTGAAGAATAGAAGAAATATTGCTCCAGGAGATGAATCTCTTTGTATGTGAAGGACCTCTTCTCTCCGGAATCCACTCCGTTCAACCGAGAAGGGAATACTCCTATTCCTGGTGCAGCGACTGCCCTTGATCCATTCGCCGGCAGGACCTTGAGCCAAGTGGCACTCATCCTCTGACTCACCATCACTTGATTCAGATGGGTTAATTTCTGCCTCCGAATCACTTTCAAGAAGCACCTAAATTTCCCTTTCCATAAGATTCTGAGCCATTATGTATATTGTATAAAACAATATAAAACATCCAGACTCCTTCGGAAAGGCACAATTTTCAGTGGTATATGAACAGGAAGACTCCTAGCATGGAACTAAGGAATGAAAATCACTGAAACTGGGCTTCATCGTTATCTTTGTTTATGTGGCAAGGAAAAAAGCTGACCACATGCTTAGTAGAGTGTGATGAGTGGCGATGCTCGGGACACCCAGGAGTGTTTACTTCCAACACAACAGGTAGAATTAGAGTGCAATGGATCTGTTTACATCTGAGGAGAGAGATTCATGATGACAGCCTAATTTCGAAAGCGATGACAGATATATAACACATGGCAAGAGTGATTCGCTGCTTGGACCTGAGTGAGAAGACCATCTCAAGTACCTAAGAAAAATATCTGCCCTATCTCAATCACGAAAGTGATAATAAGCTTATTTGAAAGAAAGAGTGTCTTGGTGGTCCCTAAAGGGACCGCTTGGCCATTCACGAATACATTAGGTGGTCCCTTTAGGAACCGCACCGACGATAAAGGTTAATTTCGTTTAGGTCTATTATTTCCTAAATAGATTTTAAAATATCTTTTACTTCCAAACTGGTATCTTTTGTAGTTAGTTTTTTGTCTGTCTTTGAGTACTCGCAAGCTCATATTAGACAGTCCACCGAGCTTTTCTGTTTCTTCATCTACTGACCCACTATCCATCCATACTTCATCCATTTCTTTGTCTTTTGTGCCACTAGGGAAACCAGCTTTCCTACAACAATTCTTAACTGTTGCAGGCGCCACAGCATTCCAAGCGTTCTTGATCCACATGATCGCCATTATAACGTCAATACTTCTGGATAAGCTTGAGCAGAAGAATGTTTTTCTAAGTTAGCAATCAAGTGACTTACAACTAATTGGCAATACTTTACTTTTAAATTCTGTATAACGCCTTGATCCATAGGCTGCGATGTCGAGGTAATGTTCAGAGGAAAGAAGACCTAATTTACATTATCTAACTTAAGGTGAGGGTGGGAAGTTGCATTATCCAAAAATAACAATATTTTTCTCTCCTGAATCTTCTTTGTCTGTCTAAATTCTCCAACCACTTAGTCATGATATCCGTGGTCATCCATGCTTTTGAATTAAATTTCCATGAGGCTGGAAGAGATTCCATATTCACTGCTTTAAATCACCTTGGTTTGGCAGCTTTTCCAATGACAAGAAGCTGTAACTTTTCCACATACATACTGGTGCAAAGAAGAACCGTCAAATGTTCTTTGGCAACTTTTCCTCCTGCACAATTTCTCCTTTAATGCATAACGTTTTTTTCTGGGAGAACACAATAAAACAACCCTGTTTCATCAGCGTTAAAAACGTTTTCACGAGCATACCTTTCAACTATTCCTCTAATTTTTTTATGCCCATCCAGTTACTGTACCTTCACTGACCGATGCCGGTTCACCACAAATAGCTTTTATTGTTATTTTATTTCAGATTCTGAAGCAATCTAACCACCTGGTGGAAGCTTTAAATGCAACGACATTTAATTCCTGGCCGATTTCTAAGGCTTTTTCTTGAATCATAGGACCTGAAACCAGAAATTTTCGTGACCGAATTTGTCGAAATAACTCAAAAACTGCTTTATCATTAATAGCACCTTTGCCGACCTGAAATACATGGCTCCTTTTATCCGAAAGTTCACTTTCACGGAAAAATCTCAAAAGTTGGTTTTTATTTCTTAATATTCCTGGGATTTGAATTTTTCCAACTTTAAAGTGCTCATCAAAAACCCTCACGGAAGAATTACTGTCTTCGTGGCAGTTAATAATCCCTACTTTCTCTTTTAAAGAAAGAAATTTCCGCGGTGCCATCTTATGGAAGGATAGGATGAAAACCTCAGGATCGACTGAGATGCAAAAATATTACCCAATAATTCACAATAATTTCAAATAATGAAATAAAAGGAAAAAATCATAATGAAAATCAACTACTTGAAGCATCACATTGGCAACAATAACAAATCAGGTTTAAATAAAATATATGTTCTACGTGGTTTCGGATTTTGAATACCTTATCTGCACTTTAATTGATTCTGTTCCATTCACATGTGAATTGATTAATGAGTTAGTGTTACAAAAGCTTTGAAAAAAACAGTAAAGGAGAATATAAAAATAATTACCTGGTAGCCCAATGAAGAGGGGTTGACATAAGCTCCCCCCCAACTGCATCAACAACAGCCCCCTTTGAAACATAATACTTAATGATTTCTTTTCGATTGTTTATGGAAGCCCAGTGTAGAAGAGTTACTGTTTCACTGTCTGGTTTATTAACATCATAACCTGCTTCAATCAACTCCTTGCACCTTTCAAGGGCCCCATACTAAAAAGAAAATGCATTAATTAAAAAATAGGCCAAACAAGAAACATAATTAATGCACAAGATGAAAGGAGACTTCAAAAATCAACAGGAAAGAAAATTTATAAACACCTGTGTGGCTTTAATTATGTCAAAATTACTGTAATCTGGCTCCACTGTTGTATTTTTTGTCACCGGTTCTTGAAATATTGTGTTACCATCACCTCTGTCATCTTGATCTCTACCTCCTCCATATATTGCTCCAGGTTTACAGCCATCCTGTCAAACGAGTGGACAAATGAATTCCATGAATATTACTGCTTAAACACAGGTACATTTATGGCAGCTATTCCCAAATTTGCCAAAATTTTCACTAAAAATATCTGTATCTGCCACCTTCTCTCTATGTCCACTTCTTTGTAAATATTAAAGTCCATTCAAACACTTTTCTCTTTACCAAAATTTCATATCACGACTAAAACGTTGTTCAACTAAACGATTAATTTTCATTAGTTCCCAAGAAATATTCAGAATTCAAATGAATTTTTTACTACACCAAAAAATTGCCGTTCCTCAATTTAACGAAATTCCGCTATTATACCTCCTCTGAATTTACCCGATATACTAATCTTTACCTCGTTGTAAAAATTTAGTAGTATTAATTAGATAATAATTGTCAACGCATCGGATTCATTCATACATCAAAGACATTAAAAAGAACTAAAACGTAAATGTTCTGGAAAAATATCATACCCGTGCACGAAATGTTCAACTAATCAGTAAAATATACTTCTGTCGTAGGATTTCATAAGCTATAAGATAATAAAGACATAAAACTTATCTTTAATAAAAGATTTTCCATAAAAGTGTTTTTCCCTGTGTCATAAAATATCTTAAATGAGTCATTTCCTGTCAACTTATCAAACCAATTTTAGAACGAAAACCACTACTTTAAAAATTTCCTTAATAATTTTTTAAAACTTATTTATAATCAGCTTCTATATTTTCTCTTCAGATACAAAACAGATACGGAAGACTATAAAAAAATGTGAGGGCAGACACTGGGATTATCGTCAATTATAAATCAAAAGTAAAATACAAATAAAGACGTAAACCTGAGTGACGAAGTTAACGGGATTGCAGCTCGGATCAACTTCACCAGCCATTTCTAATATCAATAGAAGGCAAAATCTTCTATTCCACTGGAATTCCGAAGATCTTTGCCGTCATGTCAACAGCAGTCTCGGAATTTCATTTTTGTTAGTTCCATCAAAACCTAACAAGATAAAAATCAATACTTAAAAGTCTCTTCTCAAAACACTGAGAAATGTAGCCGATGATTTCGTCCTTTAACTACAGTAGAACATGAAAGTAGGAGGATTTTCGAAAAGTGACACTCTCACGATATCTACATAATACGATTTGAAAATGCTGTAAATTGTCCAGTATCAATGACTAACCTACAGTACAACTTGAATTTTCTATCGATATAGTATGTTATTCCTCGATAGTTAGCGATTTATATCGAGAGGTCCCTGTACTTCTATCGCTTACTGATTGAAATGCATGGACCCCCGTAAGAATCGAGGAGTGAACTATCGTCTCCGTTACTATGGAAACGATCTCTCGTATTCAAGAATAAGGCTACGCGCCGACATGCAATTTTTAGTCGACTCCGACTGAGACCCAAGGTGGTGAAACGGAGAAGGAAGAAGACAAACATCCGATTGTGCGATGTCATATATATATACATAACAAGAAATTCTTTAGATATAATTTTGAATTTATAACTAGCATTAGTGAATATTTGACTTTATCTGTGTGATCTGGTGAACAACAAAACCATTTATGTGGAGCATAATTATATATTTTCAGGAATGGTTATTTATAATTCTTGCATCAAACTTGTAAAGATGAAATTTGTAATGGGCCTCTCTGACAATGAAATATATTTAATTATTTCATTCAATGATTTATAATTTTCCTTGCATTTACCTTCTTTCATTCATTCATTAATTATTACATACAAATATGCATTTTAAATCATTAGTATTTAAGACATTTTTATAATTTCTACATTATAGAGCTAAATTGGTTTGCTTACAAAACTTGAGATGACGAAAAGAAAATAGGAAATTTCTTTACCTTTTTGGATTTATCATCACTAGGCAAAGATGATGTTTCCAAATTATAAGGATTGTCTTGAGAAACAAAGCTTCAGCCTTCCTTCTGAATCCACATTTTAATCAGAATGGCTACATAACAAATCTTAACCTACAGACTTAACTGAGGAAATTTAAGATATTTACCAAAAAAGCAAAATAATGAACATTATTTTTAAAATATTTGCTTCTAAGATTGATGATTTTCTAAAAAGGATTCACTGAAATGAATTTAATAATGTCACTGAATTTCTTCTTTAAGAATTAAAAAGCATCTATATTGTAAATGAATAAAATGAAAATATAATGATTTTAAGCCTGAGAAGAGAAAATTGAATTACAGTGTTTCATATCAATATGATATGGTATATTGAACATTTTCTGCAAGCATAATAATAATTTGTATTGAAAGGGGTGAGACAGGGTTGCGCCCTATCACCAGTACTTTTCAACCTGTATATTCAAGATGCAATACAAAAGGTACGCCAAAATATAAGTGGAGGGGTAAAAATACAGGGGATTAAAGTAGACATGTTAAGGTATGCGGATGATATAGTTATCATAGCAGAAAGTGAAGAAGAACTTCAGAGAATAATGGAAGCTATGGAAGATATTATGGGAAGTGAATACAATATGAGAATTAACAAAGAAAAAACAAAAGGGATGGTTTGCAGTAAAGATGATCATGTTAATTGCAATCTAAGTATTCAAAACAAAGATATACAGATGGTCAAGGAATTTAAATACCTGGGGGCAATAATAACAAATGATGCAAAATGCAAAAGAGAAATAAGAAATAGGATTTCAATGGCAAAAAGAGCTTTTTATAATAAAAAACAGCTTTTTACTGCAAAAAATATGAGCATAGAACTAAGAAAAAAATTAATACAAGTTTTTTTATGGAACATTGCATTATATGGATGTGAAACCTGGACCATTGCGAAGGAAGAAAGAAGAAGGCTGAATGCCTTGGAGGTCTGGTGTTATCGACGAATGCTAGGAATTAGTTGGGTGGACAGAATAAAAAATGAAGAGGTGTGCAAGAGAGTGAATGAGAAGGGGAATGCGCTATGGAAGAGTATTGTGAAAAGAAGAGCAGAACTGGTAGGGCATATACTGAGACACGAGAGTCTAGTAAAAACTGTATTAGAGGGAATGGTGGAGGGAGTACGATACAGAGGGAGGCCAAGGGAAGAATATCTAGCACAAGTGAGAATGGATGGAGGAGCATCATCCTATGAAGAAATGAAAAGGAAGGCTCAGAAAAGAGACGAATGGAGATCTATATTCAAACCAATCTAAGGATTGTTAACTACAAGAAGAAGAACAATAATTTAAAAAATTAATCAGCTTTCTAACAAATACATCTACATACAAGTAAATCTATCACATTCAAATGAAAGATAATAGTTTTGTTTATAAAGCTGAAATAGATTTTTTCATTATATTAGGAAACAGAATAAGGTAATATTTTAAATGAAACAATTCTGCACAGCTAGAAGCAAAAATAAATCCTACTGCTACATTTTGTATCAATATCTTTCTATCATTGGAAATAACTTGGTGTTGGTGTAACTATGGGTTTCCCTCTATCCCCTCTCATGGCCGAAATTTTTATGGGTCATTTTGAGATAAAACTTTTCAGTTCCAACTCGAATTTTCTAAAGAATATTTGTTATTGGTACAGGTACGTGGACGATGTGATCTGTCTGTGGAATGGGACAGAACGTACATTGAATCTGTTTTTGCTATTTTTGAATTCGATCCATAAAAACTTAATGAAAATAATGGGACTCTTTCTTTTTTGGACCTTAATATCTCACTAGTAAATGGCAAGCATAACTTCTTCATCTTCCAGAAACCTAGTTACACAGATTGTACCATCAGCAGTGACTCTCATAATTAAACAGATTGCATATAACAATGGTTTCAATCCTAAAAACATCGACCATCTTATCACTAAGAAGAAAAGTAAAATAGCCTATGACGATACATTCAACGTGGATAGTTCCTTCGGTGCTGCACACTGCACATTTAAAACAGGCCCTAAATTGAAGGATTTGTTAGTGTCCTATAAAGACCCAGTGAACCCAATCAACAAAAGTGGTGCGTATAGACTGAATTGTAGCAATTGTGATGGTTTTTACATTGGAAAAACTAGCAGAAGTTTCCACAAGAGACAGAAAGAGCATTTTTGTGCTTTTAAAAATAATAAACCAGATGTCTCCGATTTTAGTAAGCATTTGCTTCAAAATGGACATTAATATGACATGCTTACATTTCTGTGACTTCAGTGCAAAACTGGACACATTGGAGACGTTAGAAATCGTCCAAAATTCCTCCAAAAATATTCTTAATGACTTCCTCTTTTCAAACCCTTCCCCCATCATTCCTTAACCTACCTCCCCCACATTCCTGCTTCCCTCCCTCTTGTACTTCCTTCCCTCCTACCTCCCTCTAATAACATTACCTTCTTCCCCCTCCTTCCTTCCCATTGGTTTACTTTTCCACCCCCTTTCCCCCACTGTTCTTGTTGGTTTCCTATATAATATTGTTTGATTTTTTTGTGTCACCTGATGATGTAGCTTGATAGGAAACCAGGTTTTGTTTGTTGTATTATTTTGTGGTGTAGTAAAAGTTTATCATAATGAAGGCGTTTTGCATTTTTGACTTTGGTGAAAGTGGTCCTGGGTTCAATTCCCAGTGGGAGCCTACGTGTGAAATGACCAGTGATGGGTAAAGTACTGAAAAAATGTAATCAGGCTCAATTACAATTACACTGTCAAATTTGTAATTAATTACAATTACAAATTACTCTTTGAAAAAGTAATCAGTAGGATTACAATTACAATTACTTTTTATTTTGCTCCTGTAAATGACGCAATCACAGTCAGTATTTTCTCAAACAGGGAGTACTAACATACAAACCAACATTTGAGTTATTCTTTTATGCCATACCATTAAAGAATAATTAAAATTTTGGATTTAAGTACTTTAGGCATAAATATTTACACCTGTGGATGAGGATGTACTCTAAAATCAATGTCATGCAAATAAATAGAAAACACTCACAATGTAATGAATATATTTAAGGTAAAAACATCCATTTTTAAACATTTGAATTTACTTTGTAAATATTTGAATTTACTGTACGGTGTCCATGGCTGATGTCTTGCTATGATTCTTCTCCTGGTACACATTTACAGCGATTGCTTCCTCTTCACCACGTCCGCCGATGGCATGAGACGGTTTACCTACAAGCCGGTTGTATTTGTATTGCCAAACTTATATCGTGTAACCCACGCAATATAGCTACACTGTAGCATTTACATTTTTACCCGTATTCACGTATCGTCTGGCCCTTCTCAGGCAACTCCGCCCCTAGGCGGGGAGTCACCCCTTCCCTCCCAAGAGAAGAGAAATTCGGCTCCAGGGTGAACAATGCATTTAGAACTGCCTCTCGATGCATTCAGCGCGCCAGGAATTCAAATTTTCACTTTCGATTACTCATATGTAATGATTACTCGCACGAGCTTTGAAGTAGATTACCAGTAAAAATTACTTTTTAAAAAATGTATCGATTACAAGTAAAAAATAACCAAAATGTAATCGTTACAAGTAATTCGATTACTT
>KZ309361.1:109787-120148 GCA_000376725.2 Ladona fulva | reverse complement strand
ACTTTTAACAATACCACTAATACATGATGCCACCTTTGAACAGAACCCACATCTCCTGGTTAAACTGATATTATACTAATTTAAAAGAGATGAAAAACTTTCAACGTACATACTAAATACTTATTAAAAATGAGTACTGCTTTTATTTAGTTATACTGACTTTTCTGCTCATTATTCCTGAAAAAATATAAAACTCAAGAAACTTTACAACACTTTATTCAGTTAAACAAAATTATGAAGACATTATATTTTGGAATACATACAAAAAACTGGCGTTGAATATAAAATCATTGAAATATACATCTTTGAAATCACAATCTGAAATTAAAGGTCATTAAATAACATTTTGGTGAGTTAAAAGGTAATATCACAGCATATTTACTTCTAAAAATGTGCTCAATTTTAATGACCACAGAAACATCTTATAAAATTCTACTGAGAAAATACAATTTCAAAAAGATAAGCATATAAAATATTTTTTATATTCAAACATACAAAAAACAATAGCTAAACTCTTTTCATGATTTAATTATATTCTAACCAATAATACATAATTTAAGGTAAAAATTCAAGAACACAATGAGGGTAAATGGAAAAGCTACTACAGCTATGCTTTGATACTGTGTTCAGGTGGCGTTTTCTCCGAAGCTAGCAACCATTTGAAGGCCAGAAAACAGATTAATGTATGAACCCACAGAGGTGAGAGACAAAGGTTTGGCGATAAAATTAAAGGAGCACTAAATGGGAAAGGCTTCCATGGCTTACTTTCTACAAGTGTCTAGAAATGTAGAACTTTTTTATACTTCCTGAAAATCAATAACATAGGTGCCATCGTAATTAAAACAAAAACTCATTTATTATGCATTATAGAATGAATTTCACCTTAAGTTTCAACTCTTAGGATAGACTATATCATTAATTCAAAGAACAGAATTATTATAAATTCAATTGGTAATTTTCCACTGCAAATCAAAGATAATAAGATTCTCAAATATAATTTTCAATTAATTTAACATTCTTACCAATAAAATCCATGATCATTCACATATCTTTCAGCAAAAACATGAAAAAATGGGAGACTTTATCTAAATTGTAAGTGAAAAATTCAACTAGAGTGTATGAATTATCCCAACAGAAGGGGAATTTCTATTGTGAACAATTTTATATGGCTGAAAAGAACAGAATTTAAGACCACTGCATGAAAGAATATCATGCTAGTAATAATTCAGGATTAAAACTTCCTTACAAAACTAACAATAAATTGATCTTCCTTGGTGATAAATTAGAAGTCCAACATATAAAAGACAAACTTAAAGAAAAGGAAATATATCTGTAAATAATATTGTCTGAGATCATATCACTTAAATTCTGTACTCATAACTTTTTATGATAATTTACCACATGTGTTTAGAGACAAAATGTTTTCCTTCTTTACCTAAATAGACACCAGATTATTACGTTTAAGGAGAAAAAGCCTACCTGAAGTTATATTGCCAACCTTTGATTAGGTTTTGAGGGAAGCATTGTTCAAACAAAACTGTACGAAGCTGACAAAACATTGTTTTTCTAAAGATCAAATCAATAAATTGGCACGTAAAAATGTAACCCACATGAATTTCTCAAATCCAAACATTAAGTGTTAATAATTTCTCAATTTTTATACTTCAACACACTACAAATCTTGTGAACTTAATCAGTTTGAGACTTGCAGAAAGAATATCTACTTTTTAAAATAAGATTAACATTCTAACAATATTTGAAAATTAATAACTGAAAGTGGACAAATTAATAATTTTGACTAGACAACCAAGAAATGCATAAAAAAATATATTTTTACACACCTTAATTTATTTTCTATGAAATAAACTTGTAAGAGATCTTACCAAGCTCTATTTTTAAGTTACAATTCATAAAGTGCAAATCAAACTCCTTTCTCTGCTTGAACTCTTGGCCACAATCATTGCATTTAAACAATGTGAAGTTCATGTGATATTTCCATATATGCAATTTCAGAGGATATTTACGCAAATAAGGCGAATTGCACATATTGCAAATAAAAACATTTCTGCTACATTTAAGGATATGCTTATTATACTGAGCTTTCTTAAGGTAACATCTGTCACAACCATCACATTTATAAGAACGACTGCCATGCTTACTTGATACATGAAGGATTAGATCATTTCTCCCTTCAAACCGCTCAAAACAGACACTGCATGCATAACGCCTGTTTGGATAATGTGTGCGCACATGGTCACGCGTGGCCACCTTCCCTTTGTAAGCATTTTTGCACACAGGACATCTGTATATGCCACAGTATGCAACATGCTTTTGAAAACGTCTCAAACCTGATATGTTCTTCTTGCATTTGATACAATATATGACTTTTTTATCACACCCTCCACTTCCCACATGGTTTTTCAGAAGTAACTCATCTCCAAAAGATTTTCCACACTCACTGCATTTAAACAAAGCTGATTCTGGTATTGAATAACTGCTACCAGAGATGACAACAGGCACTTTTGGAATAGAATTTATTTGGCTACTTCCATCATTAAATAACCCCTATAATAGAACAAAGAAACAGCTTTCAGAAATATCAGTAGCATTTAACAAGGCTTAGATTTGATTAAGCATTGCGTTCATTAAAATTATAATAATTGTAAAGAATTAAATTGTGAAAGCAATAGTTTTCCCAAACCAAGAAGTTGCAAATATTTCAAACTCAGCAGATGATAGATTAGATATTTAAGTAGTAGACTACAGATGTGACTAATTCCTCATACCACAAGTCCAAAGTTTGATTCAAGATATTTCTCATTAACTTCCTTTGATTTTGCATGTAATGTTCATTTTCTTCACTTGTAGACATTGTTATTACAGAGAATTAAGTTAGAAGGTAATATGTACATACTTCATTACCATAGTAATGGAAATTAAAATTAGTTTCTCTCTAATCAATTATACTTTGATTTGAAATCAATAGAACAGATAAAATGTCTAAAATTTCCACAAATTCAGTAGCATTTGTAAAAACATAGCATCTTCCACTACGAATTGGTTGCTTCTAACTAGTAAGTATCCCATTTCTCTGTATAGATACATAGAAGAAAATACCTGAAGGAATCAATGGGCAAATGAGTTTCAGCTTTAGATTTTCCTCAAACCACATTTTACTTAAGCTTCCTTTGAAAAGTAATTTACAATTTACTGTTAATAATTACAAGGAGATGATATTTTATTTATTAAAAACTTTAAGGGCTCCCAGATAGCCAAGTGGGTAGCATCTTTGCTTTTGGTTAAAGCAGCCCCAGGTTTAATTCCTGGTGAGAGCACATATGTGTGAAATAACAGCTATCAAAGCACTTTGAAAGATACTACCTACTTTTAAAGCACAGACAGAAGGAAATTCACTCAGTTGCTGCAACAACAGGAAAATATACTTGGAAGGAGTGCATACATCAAACATATGATCTATCTTATTTTTTGAAAAACTAAAAAATTTAAAAAGTATATCTTCAACTGAAACTTAAGCTTCTCCTCAACTTACTTCTTTCATAGGGATGGAGAAATGTTTAGTAAATTATGAAATATTTAGAGGAACTATCTTCTTATCACCATAAAACATTCCTTATAAATACATCAGAATAAATTATTAAATATAAAATTGAAATCAAGGAGTTTCAATTGTATAATTTATAAATCCTTGTATAACCTTTTTTTGAGGCATAAAGTGGATTTTCTCATTAAATTGTATGTATTTCTTTCTTTATTCTATGCAATTAACCCTAAATAATTATCAACATGAATCACATAAGTAAATAAAACAAACCACAGTTCGTGAAGCAGCAAATTATGGATTATTTTTTATAGTTATTTGAAGTTTTCACTGTTTATAATTAGTAATCCAGAATAATTATAAATTTTACAAAATGAGAATTATTAAATAAATGCATTTCAATTTAACCATGTTTAAGAAGAACTATGTACTAAGAATAAATAATAATCCTTATATTTATAACTAATTTATACTCACTGGTTCTCCCTTCAGAAACAAACTCATAAGATTGGCTTGAGATCCAACAAATGACTTTGCAGCAATTCTATCTGGGTTAGCAGATATACTACAATTTTTAGACATAATTAACTGCTCTGGAGAAATCTTTGGGAATGATGAAGCATTTGTGCAAGATGAAATTAGACTGGATTCAACTGGTTCATATTTGTATACTAATTCACCAATGTTTGTAATATTTCTCCCAGAGATATTTCCTTCTATCTTTACAGATGAAGATATGGAATTTGAGGCTGACTGAAATGAATAAACAGAAAACGCAATTTCAAAATTTACTATTCAAATTTGCTAAGCAATTACTTAATTATCAATAATTTAACATGTATAACTACAGTGGCAGTGAATAAAACAACTGTTTTTAGGTTACTGGAACAATAAATATAATCACTATTAATACTCATGAAATCTAAAAATGATCAACTTTTGACATACATTTGCATCTTTGTCCATACACTAATTTATTGTGGCTTTAACTTCCACGCACAGTGATAAAATTGTAAAAAACCCAAAGAGCAATTTCTTTGTTTTCAGAGCCACTATCAATTACTTGAACTGAATAAATCTCTCAAGAAGGCAAATCTCACAATTCAAATCAGAAAAATGATTTACAACCAAACTGTACTAAAATATAAATAATAAATATAATAAATAAAAATAAACAATAAATGAGAATGTAAACATTCTCATTTTTTAAACAGGTTTCATACAAAGGCGATAGTTTCACTGATTTAAACTAGTGCAACTTACCACATATTCTACAAAGCATGAATTATCAGAATGTCCCTCTTGAACTTGGGATCCAGGCTTTGTGGCATCAATTTCATTTTTCACAACTCCAATTTTAGGAATTTCAATTTCTGGTTTAGGGATTCGATCATGAACACATATGGAGCTCTTTGAGCTTTGGTCCTCAGCTTGATAGAATGCAGCATTTCTGTCTCTCTGTTCAGAGCTCAGCTTTACATTCATTTCTCCTTTAATTTCTGTGCTCAAAAGAACTTCAACTTGAGGAGTAGGGTTTGTCTTTGAAGAACTGAGTAAACTTAATCCATCATTCATCCAAAACATCTGAGAGTTTTGAGGATGCTTCATGTTGGCAAGATCATCACATAACACTTCTGAATGATTGTTGTTATCAGATGAGACTATACCAAATGGCTTTTCACTTGATTTCTGAACACTGTATGAATAATGCCAGTTTGAAGTCCAGCATTTGTGCTGAGGAAAAGAAATCTAATTATGAATGACTCATTCTTTCGAAATGCTAGTAATGCCAAGATATAATTTATTTTTGGTATTACTTTATCCAAATTTTCATTTTTCTTTGCTTCATGCATCTTTTCAAGCGAAAATTCTTTTCAAAAATTTTCCCAAGTTAATTTTTGGACTGGTTAATTTCCTAAACTCTTTTTTTCTCAATGCACTTTCCATGTTAATGGATCTTTGGATTTGTCTCCCTTTTTTACTCCAATAACTAGCTATGGGCCGATTAAATAATAATATTTTTATTTGTACGAAGGAATACCAAGGAAACAATACAAAATATTGAATCATAGGACACGTCAAAAGTTAAGTACAATAAAATTACATGTGAGGAAAGTAGTTACAAACTAATTACAAAAATTATATTCTTTTCATGGCTAAATAAACACTTATGCTGTAGAAACATTGAAAAATTAGGAAGTTAAAAACACAATTTTTATAAATATTAATATTCCCTTCATTTTTTATGCTATCCAGCAGGTGATTGAACAGTCTAATTGTCATAGCTCTTGGTCCCTTTAGAGTCACTGAGAAACTACTACTTAACCCTTTAGCTGTGGGACCCTCAGATTTTTCTACATCTGTGTGCGGGTAACTGGGGTACTGGAGGCGCTGGCAAGTCCTAGCAGGTACTTGTCCCTTATAATCCGGGTCAACCAATTTCCTATGGGTTGCGGTCAGTGTTATTGTTTAGAAATTATGATTGGTATCATATATAATATATTTAATAAGAAATTTGTTTTGTATAAGCAGTCCGAATTTACTTTCCTTACACTTTGCTGATCATTTTGATACCAAACACTTCACAGATATCTTGATTTTTATCAATTATTACTAATTTCGTAAATTCACTATTCAGAAATCGGAGATTTGGGTTTCCCCCGAGGTGCAAAATCCCTTGGATTTTCACAATCTAGAACAATACAGAAGAGTGAGCCTTTGGGTGTCTACTTGAGAGGCAGGGCCATAAAATTGTGAAAGGACAAGAACGGGGGTGAGAGAGCAGGTCAAACGTAGAAATACATTTTTCCCGCAGTCCTCTTAGAAGAACGTAGAAGTACATTTCCCGCAGCCAAAGGGTTAACATATGTAGATCAAAGTTATTTCTTGTTTGATAAGAATGGATGGAACTGTTCATTGTGAAATCATCAATATGTTTTTTCACATAGAGAACACTATATTAAATGTATGTACTTGGCACTGTTAGTATGCCAAGCCTTTTGAAAAGAGGATGGCAATGGGCTCAAAAATGCTGATTACAGAGATAAGAAAAGGAATTGTATTCACCTCCGAACAGACTAATCTTATATGGTGGCTCATTTTAGATTTTAGTCAATATTAAGACCAAGTAATTTTAGAGTATCAACAACTGTATAATCACCAGATGCAAGGTTAAATTCATTGGATATTGCTAATGATGAGTTGTTGCTAGGGGAAAAAACATCCATTGAGTTTTAACATTATTAAAGTTGGGTTATTACACTAGTTTGTCATACATTGAATAAGTTGTTGGAATGTATTGACCTAAGCTCAAATTTTCTATTGCAGCAATACAGCTGCCACCTGCTGGGGTAGCGGCAATGAAAAATTGCTTCAAGTGTCATCAACCTGGGCATATAAGCAGCTACTGTTCTACAGTTGATTGTAAAAGGTGTGGGAAGTATGGTCACTGGGCAAAAGACTGCAGGAGTGAGCGGATGGGGGTTCAGAATGGCGGCAAAGGTGTAAGCGTGAGGTACCAAGTATCAAAAGGAGAAAGCATTTCCTGTGTTAGTGTTTGTTCCCTACTATTGGCTAGCGACTTCTACCAGTGGTTCCTCGATTTGGCCGCAACCAAACACATGACTCCTCAAAGGGGATTATTTGAATCGTTTGTTCCTCTACAGGGTCGTGTCAATTTTGGAAAGGGATCATCTGCCGTGGAAGGGAAGGGAACATTATTAGTGAGATTATCAGATAAGAATGAGGGGTGCATGTTGCGAATGAAGAATGTATTATTTGTGCCTGACTTAAAGTTCAATCTTGTGTCTGTTGGGAAATTGACTGAGAATGACGTAACCATGTCGTTCATGACAGACAGGGCAGAGGGAGTAAAGAACGATATGTTGGTTTTCACTGCATACCAACGGAGTGGACTGTTTGTCTTGGAGAGCGCAGATGTTATGCTGACGGATAAGAATGATGATGGAATGGCTATGATGACTGAGTTAGAGACTGAAGACGATGACGTAATGGAGGCGATTGCTTTGAAAAGTGTAAGCAATGGCACATGGCATCGTAGGCTAGGACATGTTCATGGACAAGCCATCGATAAAATCCCTGGATTTGAAAACAAAAGGGTTTCGAGTGTGAGTGATTGTTCTGTATGCATTCAGGGCAAATTCAGCTAACTGATTGTGAGAAAGAACAACAAAAGGATCTCGGAAAGGCCACTTGACTTAGTGCATAGTGACCTAATGAGTGTATTGCCCAACTCTAATGGAAGAGCCTCATATCTAATGAGTTTTATAGATGATTGTACTCGATATGCAGAAGTGAGGTTTCTTAAGAAAAAGAGTGAGGCCATAGCTAGATTGAAAGAGATGCAATGATTTCTCTCTGAAAAGGGCATTATCCACCGATGCACTGTACCACATTCTCCTCACCAGAATGGAATTGCTGAGAGGTATAATCGAACGATTGAGGAGATGATGAGGTATTTGTTATTAGAATCAGGAATGCCGGATACTTTTTGGGGTGAGGCTGCTAGTACAGCATGTCAAATCAGGAATTTGTGTCCATCCTCAAGCATACAAGATAGTATACCTGCGGCATTGTGGTGGAACCGAGATGTCACTGATGAAATCAACAGACTGAGAGTGTTTGGGTATAGAGCATGGCTTGCTCAAAATAAAGGGAAGCTCAAGCCTAGAGCCACCGAGCATGTGTTTTTGAAGCAAAATGTGAAGGGCTACAGACTGTATAACTTGAATTCGATCTTTAGTCATTTATAAATACTTAGAAGAATAATTCAATTTCAATAATAAAGAATTACGATGGATTATGAATTAAATAAATAACATATACATGATTTTACAAACTTTCGTAATAAATGCTCTGTATTATCTAAATAATACTTACGTTGGCCCCATTCTTTTGAGCAATAGCATATTGCAATTTATGTTTAGATTCTAAACATGTGCATTTAAAACGTTTAAAATCTAGTATTTTATATAAACATGGGCTACAAATAGTCTCTGGATATCCGTCATCTTTGAAAACCTAGAGAAAGAAAAGAACGAAAAGATAAAAAATTTAACTAATACAAAAGATACAGGGCGAATACAAAAGGTACGAAAAGTGGCAATCAGCGCACAGAAACACACCCCAAGAAACAATGGAGTTACTTTCTACAAACAATATTTACGGCAAGGAAGTGCAACTCGATGTACTCGAGAAAAATTCCACCGCAAATGAAAACAACTCTTTATTGTTTGCTAAGTCTGCTTAAGAGGATCTTTTCAACGTAAATGCTATCTATTATATATCCAATTTTAAATTACAAAAAGCGCCATATGAGGGAGAGGAATTCATTCACTGCGCTTTTCTATTACCTCTAGAACTAATAATTCCCACTATCAAATATTTACTATTCCTTTTAAATCAAGTACGACTAACTTTTTCTATAACATGATAGTGTGTATCTTGGCTTCCAAGATACCTTTATGCATGCGAAGTCATTAGAAAACAAGCATAGTAAAAATCTTACATTACAAAATTACATTTTGCTAGTAATTATATAGATTTATAATTCCCGCAAATATCACGTTCTGATTGCGAAATTTTAAATACAACGTGCATGAATGGCTTAATATTTGAAGTTACACTTAAATGTTATTAGTATGATTTTGAAAGCTCAGATAGGCTGCTGATCAATATTTAAGTGGTCTTATTAAAGTCAATTACATCGTTCCATTCCCAAAGATGTTCGCCAATATTTAGTAGAAACGCATGGATTTATTGGGGAAATCGTCGTTTAAATTGTAAGTTCTATGTCTTTTTGACATATTCAATATTTAACGTCGTCACTAAACACATCACCTGAGGGGAAAGAATTTTGTTATCAGACTCCAAAATTTTAGATAGTAATACTTGACTGAATTGGTTTCGAATTATAACAAAACGTTTTCGAATATTGATTGCTCTACAGAATCATCATACAATTATAATTAACTCGTAATATTAAATTTTCTACGCACGTCAAGTTGTAGTATTTCATTGATGACTTCTGCTGCGCGAAATCCAATCTCTCCATCCGCATCAAATATGTCTACATAGGAATTACTTCTGCCTAGGCATAATCTGCATGAATTGAATATATCCGAGACATTCATTTTCATCAAATGTACATTCAAAAGTACACGATAGACTAGATAATGAAATTTGGATGGAGAAACCAGACAATAAACAGAGGTTCCTTCGATCGACTCAATTTTTGCTACAATGTCGCCAAGCATCATCAGCGCGAAATTTAAAATATTTTTATTCTGTAGGATTTGAGGAAGAAACAAATGGAGAGAAAGATTTGGCCTTGAAAATTATGTAATATTCTTTAATGCGAATAAATTCGTCAGACACTGTTCATAACTGCCTTAGATTTACCTTGAGCTAGAAAATATTAAATTTTCTTTCAAGTATTTTCCATCAAAATCAATGTTTCAAATACCTTAATGAATAAAATTTTTAAGTAAAGAGTTTATAGTCGCGAAGTGTATGCTAGAAATACACTTGTCTTTAGAAAACAAAAATATTTTCAATTTCATCGCCAAACCCAAGATTCATAATTACTATTATCTAATTAGATAATATTAATTCTGAGTTAAATCAGCTTTTCATCAAAATTCTTAAAATGGATTTATTAAAAAATATTATGTGAGTAATCTTATTTCGAGAAGCAAATAAATGACGATAAATATATAAGTAAAAACATATGTTGTTAATATATAAATAAAGTAATAATAAATACTTTACTATATAGTAAAGT
>KZ309361.1:96262-108825 GCA_000376725.2 Ladona fulva | reverse complement strand
AGAGAGCGATGCTATTTTACGTTAGTTAGGCCCCATCTGGAATATGCGGCGAGTATATGGGACCCAGCGGATGAAACGAACTCTCGCGAACTCGAGAAAGTGCAGCGTAAGGCGATACGTTTTGTTAAAAAGTGCTACGATAGAGAAGCAAGTGTAACGCAAATGCTCACAGACGCAGGTTGGGAATCCTTGAAAGAAAGGAGATTAGAAGCTAGGCTGCGATTGTTAGATAAATTCAGAGGAAATACATTTTCGGATGACGTAATTGATATTATGCGACCCCCCTGCTACTTTGCCCGATCCGACAGTGAGCGTAAAATAAGAGAAATAGATGCGAGGACAAGTCGTTTTAGAGACTCTTTTTTTCCTGCCACACACCGGAAGGCGGCTTGCAGGGTACTTATGTAGATGTAGTACAAGAGTATATACTCCGTGACTTTCGCGATATATGACTTGTGTTGTTTAGTAATTTGTTTCTGAGTTCAATATTCAATGAAACTAGATTTTCTGTTGTATATCACTATTATTTTTATAATTTTTCTATATTTCTTGTATAGATAACATGCAGGTTATCTACCAGAAAATACGGTACATACATTCTTAAGTTATCAAACCTCACCTTAAAGTAGCAATCACATAAAAACACCCTGTAGTTCTGTGCATATTATAAAACAATTGTTTAAAATTGTTGGTTTAATCTATGTTGCATATTAAATTAGAATCCAAATNTCACTACGTAAAATTCCACAGGAGTATATTTAAAAAACACGACCGGTTTCGAACAAGGTTAGTTCATCATTAATTCAACTAACCTTGTTCGAAACCGGTCGTGTTTTTTAAATATACTCCTGTGGAATTTTACGTAGTGAATTTTATTTTCCCAAATTAAATACTCTTAAAATCATGACTGATTTCTATCTTTGGATAGCAAATTCCAAATATTAGAATTATAAAAGGTGCACATTATGAGATTATTATGTTATATTCAACAAATGGGATTACCAGCATTTGAGTTATTATTACCATCTGACATTGGATCAATATGTTATAAAACCAAACTGCTGTAGTTTCATTTCACAATTTCTCAAGAAAATTCTTAATAGTCATCTAATAATTAAAATCCTACTCTTGCAGTATTGATGAATCCAATGAAATTTAATATTTAACTTAGGTAACTTTGGAAACCAAAAAATAATACAAAAACTAAGATTTGGTAACTTAAGAGATTTTTACTTAAATGAAGCAAATACAATAATACAAATAAATAACTTACAATCTGTTACAATACTTCTAAAGAAATCAATATCATCCCAGTGCTGTCTTTAATTATGCAACAGAATCATTTCCTGAACTGTAGCAACAATCCAATTCAGTTGATTGAAATGTCAAAACTGAACTAAATTTGACTATTATCTAAGAATGCATATTACAATATATTTTTCAAAACAATTTGATTGCACCACTTTTGAAAAATTTCAATCATAAATCAAGTTAATTGCAATATTTTAACATACTTGTGCTCATTCTCAGCTACTGATCAACTATTAAAAAATGCTACTATTCATAATTAACTGAAATCATCTACTTATACTTTGTATCATTAATGGTTTCATAAATAATGAAACTATTTTATGAAACTTCATTGATATGCTTCCAAAAGTGAAGGATCTAAAAATATATTAATTAAGGGCTTTTAATGGAAAAATGAATAATGCAAAACTCGTTGAAAACAAATGCATATTTACCAATGATAAACAATCATGATAATCTCCAGAGTTTATGAGATATCAATAGCTGAAAAAGGCACATAAAATTTAGTGCTTTTCTCAAAGAAGAGAGTACTTCACTAGCATTCTCAAATATATATGATTCAAAACAAACAATAAAAAATAAGGTAGCACTGTAAAAAGAAATCAAAACAAAATATTTTCTTGAGTCTTTTGAAAGGTTTGCAAACAATGTGAGAAACAAATCAATGGACAGGGGAGAAATGTGTTTTGGCATTTGAAGATTCAGCTGACAGAACAGTCCACTTCACCCTCCCTGGGGAAGCAATCCTTAAGACAAGTTGCTACAGCTCGCATCAGATACGTCATAGTGCCATAGCTTCCACTAGGAGCACTATCATAGAAATGCTGGCAGACATAAGCGGCTCCACCACAAAGAAGACACCCAGTTGCTGTGGTTTCACGGCATTCTCGTGGCTTTGCACAACAAAGAGTTGCATCACCGTTACATTTCATCTATAGAATATAAGAGACATTTGATAAACCAAACAATGCCAAAAATACTGACTGAAAGTAGGGGACTTTTACATACAAACAAGTAAAATAACTAGGTTAGGGGCAATAGTAACATTAAGGAATACATTTGGCTAACCAAAACAAAAAATTTAAATAAATAATGGCAACAAATTCTTATTTAAAAGGGAGTGAAACCAAGATCTTCAAATTTTCCAAACAAAAAGAGACAATTGGCTTCATTGATTAGAGTATCAGACAGGAAATGGAAAACAGGGTTTCTTTTCCCATCACACGACTTTTTAACTTCCCTTTATCCTTTAGTAAACTGGCTTGTCAAATCATCATAATTCACACAATAAAACTTAAATTCTTTCAAATTACAAAGAGCTAATAATAATTTATATGGACTAAGTCATGCCATGTCAATTCATCCAGAAAAATGAAGGTTTGACACCCAGCATCTCAGATATTGATGAAATGTGGTATATTTTATACTCTTATCTAGAGATGCCATGCTAAGTTTTCTAAGTTTCTATCTCTACTCATTTTTTTAACAGCCATTTAAAGTTAAGGACAAACTGCAGTTTTTCTATTCCCAAGGCCTCTGTGAAGGCTTCAACCTCCAGGGATGGGAATGTAAATGTGTCCATCTTATTTATCACTCAATCCTTATAAAAGTTTTTAGTTACATCAAAGAAACCATGAAGATTTCCGGAGAAATATAGTTATATTCTTAGAAGTATAATAAATTCTCAAAACACTTATTTTCATAAGATTTAAGAAAGTTGCTTATGGAAGACAAGGTTCTACAAAATATTAATTATCCACCAAAGGCAGTATGTTTATCAACAAAATTTTTCTTCTTATAATCCTAAAGATATTTTCCACCACCTCTGAAAATAAAATTCATGGCATCGTTTTGTAACATCAGGACTACTTACATGTATTTAAAAGAAAAACAAAACAGTTCTGTTTTTAACATTTTCTGTTTATTTTATTGTTTCAACCATCAATTCTCCACAACTGATAGTTTCAAGTCTTGCAAATTCAAGAACTGATGTTTCACACATTTATGCTTTCTTCTGAAAAGTAATATAGTCTTCCTGGGGGTGAAGGATATGTGATCCTAGGGCTGGGCCGTTGGGCAGCATTTTGCTGCCTGATGCCTGTCAAGACCGTCATGCGTGGTGCAGAGCCACATCCTCCACGAGGTGCCCCTGGTTTCGCTAAACATGACGGATCTAGACCTGGCTGGTCGATAAAATGCTCCCTTCACTAGGGTGGCCCCCTGCGCCAAGGTGACCGCATCTGCGGGGCGGAGGGTTAGAAGTCGCTAGCAGGGGAAACTCCGGATACCGGGCGACCTCCGGTTTTATTTAGCCTTACCCATGCATGCGGGGCTCTGCATGGGTGGACCTCTTATTTCCCTAGCTACTCGTGGGACCAATATGGACACCAAAAATTTAAAAACCTTGGAGGGCTCTGCAAAGGGTCCTCTTACTCCAAATTTGGAGGGCGCTGAAAAGTGCCTCCTCAATACGGACTGTCTCAGTCCGACATCTTCCCTGGAGGAAAGACTACTCCTTGGAGGCTCGCAAGAGACTCCAGGGAGGATCAATTCACCTGGGAATGGAGAGTTATCAGACTCCTTGGAGTCGACGGTAAAGGATGCACCAGGAATTGGTGACTCCGACTCTGGAGCGTCAGGTGCCACCCTTGGGAGTGTTTCTCGCAGAATGGAGAAACTCACGACCAAGGTGAGGGCCAGCGGGGCAGAGCGGAGAAGGCAGAGGAAGGAAAGGATCCGCAAAGAAAGGAAAGGTCCACCCACTGCCAAAGATGAGACCCAAGGGCAACCTCGAGGGACATCAGGCAGTGGGGAGAGCCATACCCAGAAAGGTAGTAAAAGACCTATGGTGCAGGGTGACACTCCTGAGTGTTCCAGGTCCCAGGTCAAAAAGGCCAAGCCCAGCTCTTATGCTGAGGCCGCCAAGGGGAAGAAGAAGATGGCCATCATCCCAGAGAGCTACCCTGCAGTTGTCATGACTCAGGAGTGGCATATCGAGATGGAGGGCAAATTGGAGGAGCTCTGGGGCTCTACTCCTGAGGGTCAAGCCTTACCCTCTTTTGAGGGGACGAGGCTGATCAACGGAGCCTTGGAGGTCATCTGCGAAGATGATTACTCCATGGAGTGGCTGGGTAAAGCAGTCGAGAAGGTGGGTCCCCTTGCAGGAACCATCTTCAAGGCTGTGGATGCTGACCAGCTGGTGAAGAGGAAGAAGGTGATGGTCTGGGTGCCTGGGCCAATTAAATTTGATACCAGGACCCTCTTCGAGAGATTGGAGAGGGTTAACCCAGGCCTCAAGACCACCTTGTGGAGACCCTACGATAGGGTAACTTCACCTAATGGCACTAGATATGTCATTGGGGTGGATGAGGCCTCTGCGGGCACTATTGCTGGTCCTGGTTTCAGGAACTCAATAGGCCTGCACAAGGCTATCTTTTCCTTTATAGGTAAACCAGGGGCCGAGGCGGAGTCTGAGGCACCTGGAGAATCCGTAAAGGTGATGGGGGAGGAAGTTAGTGAGGGGGGTTCCCAATCATAATGGGAATCCCCTTCTTACAGGCAAACCTCCAGCACAGCAGGGCCGCAACTGGGGTCCTGGAGGAAATCCTCTCAAGAGGTAAGATTAAGGTTGCTCTAATACAGGAACCCTGGTGCTATAAGGGTAGGATTAGAGGACTTAACCTAAAGGGAGGTCAGATCATATCATGTACCTCCGCGATTAGGCCTAGGGCTTGTATATACGTTAATGGGGTAGATGCTATGCCTCTACCACAACTTAGTACTATGGATCTGGCAGCAGCTGTGCTGTCGTTTCAAGAACGGAATATGATAAGGAGGATAGTTATCTGCTCTTCCTATCTACCGTATGATTCTCCAGACCCTCCACCCAATAGGGAACTGGAGGATCTGGTGAATTTTTGTAAGACCAAGAGCTGGGACCTCCTGGTGGGATGCGACTCTAACTCACACCACTCTGTGTGGGGGAGTTCAGATGTCAACCCCAGGGGGGAATCCCTTTTGGAATATCTTATGACAACTGAGTTACAGTTACTCAATAGGGGATCACAGCCTACCTTCAGGAATAGTGTAAGGGAGGAAGTGATTGATATAACTCTGTGTACTAGCAACATAGTGCATAAAATTAAGGAATGGAGAGTTTCAGGGGAGACATCGCTGTCTGACCACTGCCACATTCTATTTACGCTAAGCGAAGAAGCGAGGCAAGTCATCGCATATAGGGATCCCAAAGCTACAAATTGGGATCTATACCGTAGTGAACTAAAGAGAGATATTGAAGGTATCTCTCAGCACAAGTTCAGGAATCAGGACGAAATAGAAGCTTCAGTGACATTTTTGCACAGAAGCATCATCTCGTCCTACGAGAAAAGCTGTCCCCTAAAAGTTAAGAAAGAGGGCCAACAGCTCTCTTGGTGGGGAGCAGAGCTTGAAGGCCTCCGTCAGCAAACAAGGAGACTTTTCAATAAGGCCAAGCGGACCAAAAACCACCAACATTGGGAAAGTTTCAAGGACGCCCAACGAAGGTACAAAGCAGCGATCAAACGATCGAAAAGGAAGTCTTGGAGGACCTTCTGCAGTAATGTGGAGGGGGTATCCGAACTCTCAAGGCTTCATAAAATCTTATCAAAAGACCCAGGGGCCGGTGTGGGGGCTCTTCAGCTTCCCTCGGGTGACTTCACGACATCCGACAAGGAAGCTCTAAAGCTTTTGCTGGAGACCCACTTTCCAGGAAGCACCGGAGTCGACAGGATGCATCAAAGGAGGACTCCCATCCACCCGTCTCGGGTGGAATGGAGATTGTCCTCCAGCATTGTTACTTATGAGAGCACTAGGTGGGCTATAAATAGCTTTAGCCCGTTCAAATCAGGTGGAGTAGATGGAGTCTTTCCTGCACTTTTGCAGGAAGGTATAGAACAGCTCCTACTTCCACTCATTAGGATCTATCGTTCTTGTATAGCATACTGCTATATTCCACATGCCTGGAGGCCAACTAAGGTAGTGTTTATACCCAAACCGGGGAAAACCGACTATACCCAGGCTAATTCCTACAGAGGTATAAGTCTTATGTCTTTTCTACTTAAGACACTGGAAAAGATGGTGGATAGGTACATTAGGGATGGTCCACTTAAGGATTACCCCCTACACACCAATCAGCATGCTTACCAGAAAGGAAAGTCAGTGGAATCTGCTCTGCACAACCTTATTAGTAGAGTTGAAAGAGTAGTAGATCAGGGCATGTACGGCATGGGTGCATTCCTAGACATCGAAGGCGCATTTAATAATACTACCTTCGATCAAATCTGCTCAGCAGCTACCAAGCATGGTGTCCATGACCATTTAGTGAAATGGATTAGGAACATGTTAGAACTAAGGACTGCTGTAGCCTACCTGAGAGGTGACTCCATGACGGTTCAGGTTGTACGGGGATGTCCACAGGGAGGAGTACTTTCACCACTTCTCTGGAATTTGGTAGTCAATAGCCTTATTTCTAAGCTAAATGAGGCTGGCACCTACTCACAGGGGTACGCAGACGATTTAACTATCTTCATCCCTGGGAAATTTCTCGATACTGTTTCGGGGATTATGCAATCAGCTCTGAACATGGTGCAAAAATGGTGCAACAGTACGGGGCTAGCTGTCAACCCGGACAAAACTACAGTTGTTTTGTTTACAAGGAAAAGGAATATGGTGGGCTTGAGAGTTCCTTCCCTTAATGGGAGGGAATTGAGGCTCTCTGACACTGTCAGATATCTGGGTTTGACTCTGGACTCGAAGTTGTCTTGGAGTCAACATCTGGAGTCTAGAATCCGGAAAGCTTGCTCTACCCTTTGGGCGTGCAGAAGAGCCTGCAGTAGAACCTGGGGATTACATCCTAGAGGCATGCAGTGGATTTATACCATGATAGTAAGACCTTACTTACTATACGGCTCAATTGTGTGGTGGAGAAGGTCCCGGCTGAAATGTGCCAGGATCAAGCTTAATCACATACAAAGAATGGCTTGTCTTGGTATCTCCGGGGCCATGAGGACTACCCCAACCCTGGCGTTAGAGACCTTGCTAAACCTCACACCACTTTATGTGGAGATAGAGAAGCAAGCAAAAACTACGGCCTTGCAATTGAAGCACTCTGGCCAATGGTATGAGATTGGATATATATCCGGTCACAGAAAGCTATGGTCTGACCTAAGTAATACAAGTCCCATCTTTGAGATGGGTCACGATAACCTGGTGGCAAGCTTTAACGCAAAGGCACCAGCCTTTAAAACCCACTATCCCTCTCGCGAAGAGTGGAGTAAAGGGAAACACATCCATCATGGATCCAGAGCTTTGTACACGGATGGATCAAACATCGATGGTAACTCTGGAGCGGGGGTCTACTGTGAATCACCCTTAATAAATATACCTATTTCATTAGGAAAGCATGTGACAGTCTTTCAGGCAGAAGTCTTTGCAATTCTGTCATGTCTGCATGTCATTAAAGGGATAGAGTCACCTGGACCTATTCACATCTGCACCGATAGTAAAGCTGCCCTAATGGCACTTAACTCATCCTGGTGCAGGTCTAAGCTGGTGCTAGAGTGTCGCAGAGAGCTCGATGCCCTTGCTAAGCAGCGAAACATACATCTTTTCTGGGTACCAGGACATGCAGGTATTCCCGGAAATGAAAAAGCCGATGAGCTAGCCAAGAGAGGTGCTCTCAGTGATCCTGTTGGCCCAGAGCCAATTCTACCTATTTCACCTGCTGTTCTGAGGGCTGCAATTAGGGATTGGGCAAAAACCCAACACCTAAACATCTGGCAATCAACTCAGGGATTAAGACAAGCTAGGAGTTTTTGTGATGGTCCAAACTCCAGCTATGCCAAGAAACTCCTATCGCTTGATAGGAGGAATCTGAGAACGATGGTAGGCCTACTAACAGGACACTACCTGGTAAACAAACATCTCTTCAACATGGGAATTACAGATTCTCCAAGCTGTAGATGGTGTAACCAAGAAGAGGAATCTACAATTCATCTTCTGTGTCAATGCCCGGCTATTGCCAGGACAAGGCTTCGTCTCATGGGAACCCTCTTTCAGGAGCCCAGGGACATTAGGGATTTACCCATGGGGTGCATCTTGGCCTTTTGTAAGGCCAAAGGACTTCATGGGTAATTTGGTTACGGCGGATGGCACAATGGACCAAATAGGTCTAAGTGCCTTTGGCCCTCTATGTAGGGACACCGCCTCAGCATCATCATCAATAGTCTTCCTGAGTCTTTTGTGATAGGGACTTTCACATTACAAATATTATTATTTAATTTTAATTTCCCCAACCATTATATTCATAGTTGCTTCTTCTTCAATCCAATTCATTTTGTCGTTATGTCAACAAAGTAGGAAGAGAGACTAATGGAGTAGTATAAAAAAGGAAAGAAGTATCTTTCTATTGAAATTCATTACAATTCCTTCATATGTAACCTAAGTTAAATGATGAAATTTTATACCTGATCATCCAAAAATATACTGTTGGCATGATGAACAAGTTGCTCCACTGGAAGAATTCCACTTCCAAGCTGAGGGGCAGCATCATGCTCAACTACCAGAGTGAGCACCATTAATGCCTCTACAATAAGCTGTCGATATTCAGGCTGAGGAATGGTATTTAAGACAGCTTCAACAGCTAGGGCAAACTTCAATTCACCTGGTGTCATCTATAAGGGAAAAATACAAATTACAATACATTTCTAACGAACAGTTTCTTATGAGTATAGAAATGGGAATGATACTCATAAATTCTACCAGTATACTTATGAAATTCTCCAAAGTAAAATAAATTTAAGCAATAACATGTTTCGAAGAACTAATGGAAGAATAATACCATAGCCATCAGGAATAACATTCATAACATTGAAATAATATTTATATTTGAATATATTTGGAAAAGAAAAGAAATTCACTGTAACAAAAGAATTATTAACTGAAGATATCAGTCTACTTGCTCCTTGTGGCAATTAACAGCACATATTGATATTTCAGCTTTGGGTTAAGGAATTGGTGAAAATAACCAAAAATTGTTCAAAGCTGGTATACAAGAGAAATTCTTGAGTCTTGTTATTTCTGTTGACGCTCCAGTATCTTAATTCTTGAGGGCTAGTGGCCATTGAAAACTGAGGAAATTCTAAGAAAAAAAAATGAGAATTGTAAGAAAAAGAGTAAATTAATAGTGCTTCTTTCTTCCTCTGTAAATAATTGCCATAGCAAATGGTATAGAATCTTAAAAAACAGGATGCACCCAGCAATTACATTATCTTTTTCTTACAAAAGCAAAGAGTGAATTTTGAAGTGCATTTGTCAAAATTTTTATAGACAAACAGCAAAATAATCAATGGAATTAAACCGATAAAATGAATTCAAATGATGGTCCACATAGAATTTCCTGATTAGTTATATTTCTTAATTAAGCAAAACGTTAAAAGTAGAAGAACTTTTTTACTCCACAATTAACATTATATTAAAACTATAAATAAAATATGCTAATTTTTAAAAGTCAAATTATATCTTTTTGGCTATAAAAAAATTTCATGTTCCAATATACAGCTTGATCCCAAGAGAATCAAAATACAGTCAAACCTCACTTAACAAGCACCTCCCATAACGAGTGATTCGCATAACAAGCTAGACAAAATGTAACAAAGTGACTCCCTTAATGAGCGATGTTTCACAGAACGAGTGATGAGGAGACATCTGGCATCACATGGAAGTTCCTGACTGCATCTCGGCTGTCAGTCAATGTTTAGGGCTCGTTCAGCTAGCATCTTACTGTCACTTGCAAAAGTTGTATCCGGACAAATTATTGTGTATTTTTTAGTGCAAAGTTTAAATATTCTTACACATTTATCCCCAAAGAAAATGCCACAAGAAGACAGGGGTAAGAGAAAAAAAATCACCATTGAAGTAAAACGTCAAATCATTGAGAAGCTGGATCGAGGTGTGAGCGTGGCAGACCTAGCACGCACATACAATCGGTCTACATCTACGATTTGCACTATCCTCAAAAACGAGGATAAGATTAAGGAGATTGATGCTTCAAAGGGTGTCACAAGAATTTCTATGCAAAGGCCACGTATTCTCGACAATGTTGAAAGATTGCTTCTCATATGGATCAATGAGAAGCAAATGCAATGCGACACTTTTAACGAAAACATAATTTGTGAGAAGGTGAAACTAATTTTTGCCGACCTCATTAAGAAGACGCCAGGATCATCAACGGACAAAGAAGAAGTGTTCAAAGCAAGCCGTGGGTGGTTCAAAAAGTTTAAGAGAAGAACCAGCATCCACAGCGTTGTGAGGCACGGAGAAGCAGCAAGCTCAGACATAAAGGCAGCCGAGAACTTCATCGGCGTATTCAATAACCTTGTGAATTCTGAGGGTTATCTGCTGCAGCAGGTTTTTAATTGTGATGAGACAGGTCTCTTTTGGAAAACGATGCCGAAGCGAACTTATATTACAGCAGAAGAGAAGGCATTACCGGGCCACAAACCAATGAAAGACCATCTCACGTTGTTGTTTTGTGCAAATGCAAGTGGCGATTTGAAAATTAAACCGCTGCTCGTTTACCATTCGGACAATCCATGAGCCTTCAAGAAGTATAAAGTCCAGAAGAGCAGGCTAAATGTCATGTGGAGGTCGAACAACAAGGCTTGGGTGACAAGTAACCTTTTTATAGATTGGATCAATGAAGTGTTTGGTCCGTCTGTAAAAAAATATGTGTTTGGGATGAATTTGCCACTCCGTGCCTTGCTTGTTATGGACAACACTCCTGCACATCCTCCAGGCCTAGAAGATGACCTCCTTGAAGAATTTAAATTCATCAAGATCCAGTTCCTGCCTCCTAACACCACTCCTTTACTGCAGCCCATGGATCAGCAGGTCATTTCAAATTTTAAAAAGCTCTACACTAAAACTCTCTTCAAGCGTTGTTTTGAGGTAACTGAAGGAACCAATCTCACTCTCAGAGAGTTTTGGAAAGACCACTTTCACATTGTTGCCTGCCTCAAGATGATCGACGAGGCATGGGAGGGGGTCACCAAGAGAACCCTTGTTTCTGCATGGAAGAAGCTTTGGCCGGACAGCATTGTCGAACACAACTCCAAGGAGTTTGAGCAAGTGCCTGCGGAGGCAGTAGTCGACGAGATTGTGTCTCCGGCCAAGATTATGGGGCTAGAGGTGGATAGCAATGACATCGATGAGCTAGTGGAAGAGCATACCCAGGAACTGAACACCGAAGAGCTATTGTATTCTGTGTCACAGCAAGAAGTTGTGGAGAGGATTTTGTCAGGGGAGGAGGAAATAACAGCCTCAGCAGAGCAACAACCTTCCAGCGAAATAAGGGAGATGCTGAAAGCATGGGAAACTGTTACATCATACATTGAGAAGCATCACCCTAATAAGGCGGTAGCTATGCGTGCTGCAAATTTATTTAACGATAATGCTGTGTCTCATTTTCTCAAAATTTTGAAGTGTAGGCAAAAACAAATCTCTCTAGACAACTTTCTAGTAAAAAAGGATGTATTATAAATAATAAATTATATATAATCTACAGAGGAGGCCGTGATATTGTGGAAATTCATCATATAAAAACAGATGTATACTTTTTCCACATAAAATTTATTAACGGAACAACCGGTTTCGGCTACTTAGCCATCGTCAGGTTCACAGAACACTGAATATTGGAGCAAGCAAATACAATCAGGAAATATGCAGAACCAATCAGGGAGAGGTAGGAGTGGAAGGTGGGAAGAAGGAGTTACTCGGGGATAGAGGTATTTGCAGTAATCTGTTGATGAGGCTGTGGAATGAAGCAAGTTTGTGGGAGTAATGGTGATTAGAAATTGAAGGGATGATGCTATTAGTGTAAGTGGGTTTACGGTAAATACTGAATTCAATCTTTTGGTTGTTAAGGCATAGGGTTAGATCAAGAAAATTTAAGGAGTGATTGGATTCCATCTCATGAGAGAAGGAAATTTTGGGATGGAGAGAGTTCAAGAGTGAGATGAAAGAGGAGAGTTGTCTATTGGTGCCATTCCAAACACAAAATATGTCATCCACGTATCGAAACCAACACATAACACTATTGAGTAGGTAGTTATTGCATTTAAAAAGTTTTTCTTCTAAAGAATCCAAAAATATATCTGCCAGAATAGGGGAAAGGGGAGATCCCATCGCCAGACCGTCTTTTTGTTCATAAAAGCATC
>KZ309361.1:63707-83152 GCA_000376725.2 Ladona fulva | reverse complement strand
AAATACCCTAAATGATTTCTTGAAACTTTTGCATTAAGAATTTACCTAGCATCAAACCTGGGGCCAATAGGTATAAAGCTCTTGCGGCAAATGGAAGATAAAAACATTTTCTAACGATTCCGTAAATTTTAACATTCTATCTTTATGCTAAATACGCTAAACGAATTTTTGAAAATGAGCTCAATGCATTCTTATGGGAAAATGGTCGTTTTTGGGGCCTCCTAGAGTCGAACCCATGATGCCTAGAATGGATGTCCGCTTTTTTCCACAGTGTCCAAACCCGGGACTTTACGGCAAAAAAATCGGCGGCTCTGTGAGGCACTTCCTTCTGCTTCATCTTTAGTATCCTATATGTATATATATCTATATATATCCGGAGAAGCGTCTATATAAAGAGATCATTCAAAGCAGACATAATGAAATTATTTATTGAATGGAGATACCTTTCTAAATATATAGTCACAAGCGTTTCAGTTTTTGCAGATACTATATGCACAATGTGCGCAAATATTTGCGAGGAATCAGTTAGTAGTCTTTTTAAAACAAAACTTTGATCTGTAATAATCTAGAAAATCAAATACATTGCAATCAAGAAACAGTTTTGCTTTTTAGGTTGTGCAAAATCGTCACCAAGTTAGTTTTGAGTTCCTCATGAGATATGGTTTGGTAACTTACATTTCTTTGCCAGCAAACTTTAAAATGGAAATATCATAAAGAAATACAAATTTTTCACAATTATGATTTATTTGTAGTTAATAACCAATTATTGACAAAATTTTTTTAGTTTAAATATTTTTTAAATCAGTCAGCTACTTGGATATACAAGTCACTCAAATTTTTGACAAAAATAAAAGCTTTTGAAGAAGTTTGAGGTTGATTTGACCAGTATAAATGTACTCTGGAGCCACGCACAACAGTAAATTACGCATAGATTTTATGTTTAAGTAGTTTGCATTATCTACTTTAATTAATAATTGAGGAATGTTCCCAGGAATAATTACTCTGCCATGTGCATTTCACACATGATAATGTAACTAAAGATGGAAAATCTGAATTACTCTGATCTACAGTCCTGTAATTCTCCAAAGCCTTGGACTATGTCATCAGCCTTTGGCTTGCTGAAGGTATGGTCAGTCAAATATTTTATCTTCTTCTTGATTTGATTTCTGATAGGGAAAATCTAACAGGCTCCTTTTTATGCTATTTGAGCAATTAAATTTTAATTTTGGTACTCTTACAGTTTTCTTTGGCCAAACAAAAATGGCTGAAAATGGTGATATTGGCATATAAATCAAAGATTCCTGTCCAATCACATATGACACACTAATATGAAAATGCATTCAATAATTGACAGAAATTTAAAACAGATTTGAATTGATTTCTCTTGCTCACCTGGATGATAAGCCCAACACGTAAACGCAGCATTTCATGAAAAAGTTGAGGTTCTGTGCGAATGAACATGGCTAAGTAGACAAGCAGCTCCTGTATAAAAATTATATCATTCGACTGTTAGCACTTTAAAGATCTTCCTGCAATCTTTGTTATATCAACTTAACTGCTTCTTCTCTGAAATTTACCTAAATTCATTAATAAGAATAGATAAATACCTGACTTAGCATGGCAGTACTTTCATCATCACCATATGCTCCATGAATTAGAGTTCGCAAATCTGCTTCTGGTAAGGGAGCTGTAATTGCATGTTCATGAAGTGGTGGCATTCCAACAGTGACTTGCTTCTGACGAACCAACAAATCAGTGACTGCTTTAGCCAAATCCTCCACACGTTTCCCAAGCATTCCTATTAACAAAAGGAGAGAAAATGGATATTAAATTGAACATAAACATTAACATACACAATTCAGTTTTTAAAGATTTTAAAATTAGTAAGTAAAATAATCCTTGAAATGAAGAATAAGATACATTCTAACTTAGGAGTTAGTTGAATAATAATATCACTTCACTGCTTTACAGAGCACTAATGAATGTTTAGGTACTCTTATGTAAAATATACATTCCCATAAGATTATCATCATCAAAAGAAAGGAAATTATCAATCGATATTAATACATACTAATTGATGTTATGATTAGATAGTATACACAGGCCATAAGTTTTATTGAATTGAAAGAAAAACTAGCAAAAAATTTTTTTTAAATAGCAATGACTGGGAAAGTAACAAACTTATTTTATATATAAAATAAAAAATTTTAGATGAAAACTTTACCAATAAATTCATACTTACCAGCAGTATGACGTACTAATCCCCAGAGCTTCTGCTG
This sequence comes from Ladona fulva, assembly GCA_000376725.2. NCBI lineage: Eukaryota > Metazoa > Arthropoda > Insecta > Odonata > Libellulidae > Ladona > Ladona fulva. The sequence goes on along the minus strand of KZ309361.1, from coordinate 80,873 downwards.
ACATGCTTTTTCATAGAGTACTTTAAGTAAATCCTTGATGGTCACTGCCTTTCCTTCATCAACTATGCCTGAAATGTGAAATGAAAATAATATATCGAATTTGGCAAAATAATTCCAGCAAGTAGATTAAACCAATTTAAATATGGAGAAACATTTTTCTCCAACTAAATAAATTAAGAAAATGAAATATCATTAAAAAAAGCTTCACACTTAAATACACAAAGAAAATATTTTTCATGATTTAATTTCTTCCAATACTGATTCACAGACAAGTTAGGTTTAGAAATAAATTATCAAAATCTTGTCTTACCAGTTTCATAAGCTAAACCTTGTGTATCTACCAAGTATTGTAGGATATCTCCTTGCTCCTCTAAATTTTCTGTCTCTCGAAGCATGATTAATAGTTCCTCAACTTCTGTATCAGCATACTGTGTTTCAGAAGCATTTCTGATGGAGAGCAAATCAATAAAGACATCAGTCACATATCATGAAATTGCTCCTGTTATATTAATTTTCGATAAAATAGGTTAAAATAATGTCTCCATGTAAACAAAACACAAACACTAAAGGTACATCATAAATTCCATTCCATTAGCCAAATAAAATTCAACAAAAAGTAGATGAATAACATCATGCAATATCAGGAGCATTAATCAAATGCAAGGTTACATAACAGATAAATCATGCAGTCTCATGGATCATTTGATTTCAAAAAATTAATTCCTGCCAAGCTTTAACAGAAGGTAATGACAAAGACGTTTCTACATATGTATATAAGATGGATTTCAGTATTGACTACTGCATTGAACTCCAAAGAGTTCATGAGCAACCACAATAACTAAATAAAAATAACATTTACTTGTTTTGGATACGACAAATGCAGAATAATTCATGCAATTGTCTTACTCTTCAAAGATAACAAAATACAAGACACTAAAATATTTGTTTGTCTGTAACTACTTTGAATATGTACAGCACAAGACCTTCAGATGAAAAGTACCCATGAATGATCAGTCTGAACTTTGCTTGTTATGATTTGGAGAATTACAAAATGTGGCTAAGCTAAGACAAGTTTTTAATTTTAAGACAGACAATGCATTGTATTATGATGTTATTTTATTGTTAAGTGCTCTGAAATAGCTGTAATATGAAGCTGATTGGGAGTTAGATTAATTATCATACAGACATCTAATAGTATGCACTCCAGTACATTTTTTGTTTTAATAAGTTGAATTTCAGAATAACAGAAACAATAAAAAAATAAAATTCTTGATAGTTACAATATAATCTTTTCAAAGAAATAATAAAATTTACAACTCAGGACAAATGACTCAACTAAAAAGAATAATTAAATTACATGTTTCATTACATTATACAAAGTCATAAGACCTAGTGATAACACAAGAATGTGAATATTGCTAAATAAAACTACAAAGCAACACAGAACAAGAAGTTATAATATATATACTGGGTTGTTCAATAAGTTTTCTCGTTTGATAAGAAAAACACAATTTAACGGTTTGAAATACATTTTATTATTCAATATAATCTCCCTGAACTTCAATACACTTTTTCCATCTCTGAAGTGAGAATCCGGAAGACTGTCGAAATACGCTTCCATGGTTTCTATTACCTCTTCATTTGATGAAAATCATTTTCCACGCATGAATTTTTTAAGATGTGAGAATAGCCAGAAGTCAGAGGTAGCTAAATCTGGTGAATAGGGTGGATGTTGAAACAATACATACTTTAATTTACTGATTTTCGTGATGGTTTTTGAGTTTTGTGAGAGGGTGCATTGTCTTGATGATAACCGATTTTTTTCTTCTGTAAACCAGATCTTTTTGCACAAATTTAATTTCCAGCTGGTCCAAAAGGTTACAATAATAATCTGAATTTATTGTTTTACCAGTTTGGAGGTCATCCACGAACAAAATTCCTTTTGCATCCCAAAAAACTGATGCTAACACCTTTTTGGTCGATTTCTGTACCTTAACACACTTCATAGCTGAAGTACAGCCTCTTGTTTTGATTCAGGATCATGGTGGTAGACCCAAGCCTCATCCATAGTGATGAAACAACACACAAGGTCCATCTTATTCTTCCTAAAACTGTTGCTGAGAAAGTTGCATTTGAATGTGCATTTGCTCCATTGTTAGTGAATGTGGCACCCATTGTGCGAACAGCTTTCTCAAACCCTAAACTTCAGCCAAAATATTGCTCACACTGCCTAAAGAGATGCCTAGGGCTTCTACTAAATCTCTTTATGTTAATCTATAATCTTCCAAAACCATATCCTGTATTTTTGCTACGATTTCTGGTGTTGATGCACTTTTTGGCTGTCCTTCACGTGGATCGTCTTCAAGACTTGTACAACCACGTTTAAACTCAGTCACCCATCTTTCTACTGTTCTAATTAAAGGAGAAGAGTCTTTATACACATTGAACAATTGTTCATGAATTTGTTTTGGTGCTGCACCTTCCAAAAATAAGAATTTTATCACTGCACGCTATTCAATTTTTTCCATTGTAAAAAAATACTGTGACACATCAANACTTTAATAGTCTAAGATTGAAATTAACTTTTTTTAAATATATGATGATTTACATCATTGTGTTTTGATGTTCTAAAGTTAAAATCAAGAACTGTATAAATAACGAATGGCGCTTTGGCTTTGGGAAATATTTGGAATACTTCAAACCAACCGGAATGTAAATTTATGGAAGTATAATTAGCTACTTAAAATCAAAACTACTTATAAAATTTTTCAGTGAATCTGTTGTGACTCGCGACTGCATCGAGTCTCCTCGATTCCCACGCTTGAGGGTTAGGTCAGGCAGAGCTTCTGGCGGGGGAATTTCCTTTGGTCATCGGAATCCCCTGACCAGGGGTCCGTCCACGGTCTCGGCCTAGGGAAACCGGAGCCAGGGGATGGGGTGAGGGTGGACCCGATGGAGATTCGGGATGCTGAGATGTGCCGCAAGTGCAGGGCAAGGAAGAAGGCGACGAGGACCCGCGGACATCTGAGGGTCACTCGCGGAGGCTTGCCCTGCATTGCACATCTGCAGCATCCCACCCCCATCCTCAGGAAGCTTCGAAAAAGGCGCGAAAATCCTTAGACCGTGACCGTATATAAAGGCGACGCTTTTTGGGAATCCAGGAGTCTGAACCAAGCAACTCGCTTGTCGACTCCACCCTGCGCGCGGGCGTAAAGGTAACCCCGAAGCAGAAGTCTACACCCCAGCTGGGGCGTTAAGGTAACCCTTGGCAGTGGAGTACTTCAACCTGCGGAGCATGTGTTAAGGCAACCCCATCGCAGGAGTGTTTCCCCGGCTTAGTCAGTGGGCGTTAAGGAAACCTCAGCGTCGGAGACCTCAGACCAGGCCTAGGTATGTGAATTAAGTCCTTTGTTTACTCGAAGTTAACGTCTTTTAATTCCCCCATTATGTCACTACGACAAACCAAAATGCATTAAACGTTAGATATCAAAATCTAGGAAAATGAAGAAATTAAGAATTAATGGAAAAAACATTATATATAGCATCATAAATATTTGTAATTAAATGTTCTGTTCCAAAAGGAGTTTTGGATGTAAAATTAATTAGTATGTGCAAAACATCGAGAACAGTGATATTTGCTAATTCCCTACAAATTGGAATGTTTTTCAATATTTTGAAAGCAATTTAAACATTTTTGAAAATCATCCTTAAAGAAGATTTTGTCGAATTTACAAAAGAATAATACGAAATCCCTCAAATCAATATTTCAACATTGAAGGATTATTACCTAAAACCAACGAGCGTAAGTAAATGTCACTCTTTGAAACCAAGATTACTTCAGAATATAATTCAAATAATTAAATACTTTANAACATAATTTCTAGAAGTTACAATAATATGGCTCAAGAATTATTTAGCACTTACTGAAACAATTAAGCTATAACTTATTCAGTATAACAGAGTACTTTAATTTTAAATTCAGTTTATTTCTTCTGAATTTTCTCTACTACAGATATATGCATAAATTATTAAATAATCAAATTGTTATAATTAACACTGCAATCATTACTTATTGCAGACAGAAGTCTGTGTCTAAAATTCTACAAAGAATGAGCACATTACAACATTTTTAAATTAATAATATCAGAACAGGACTTAAAAGTGGATTTAGAAGGAAAACTGCATTATTGCATCACTGTGATAAGTTCAACACAATAATCAACTTGACCAACACAAACTGTATTATCAATACAAGATATCTTTAGAATAGACAAAAGATTGCCAGAAATAAAATAAAACTCATACAAAATTTTAATAAATGAGGAAATAATAGAGACAATATAAGTGATTCTTTTCTTTTAACGTCACAATGAGGAATGAAGACAAAAAAGTAGTAAATTCAAAGACATATGGATGGTAGTCTTTGATGATATCAAAGGAATGTCCATTCATTACTAGATAAAATTGGAATGAAGAATGAATAAGGGTAACTTTTCACAAACAGGAGCGCAACTGGGATTTTTCCCTAGGAAGAACGGACACAAAATTCTGACACAACTAAAACCAGGATCTGTCATTTGCCAACTGTTCCATTCGGCAAACTCCAGTCTCCGAAAAGGTACGCCTGAATGTTCTAGCCAGATAGCTTAATTGGAAAGAGCATGTCATTTATTCATGTCTGTTTTTCCTCAAGAATGGGAATTACTTGAACATTGATTTCTATAAAAAAATAGCAATAATTATGGGCATTTCATATAGAGTAATATATACAGCAAAATGCAAGTAAGGACCATAACTTTGGTTTTGGTTTTTATTGATTGTCAATGACCTTCTCAACCCTTATTAATTTTCTAATTCTACAATGAGTTGGAAAAAAGATAAAATATAGATCTATATTTCAGAAAATGTGCAAAGATATTTTAGATAATTTTCACAGAAAAATACGATATAATATGATAAAAGTAGCATACGCCAACTAAAATTATTAATAAATACCTAAAAATGCAGCAACTTTACATCAACAGTAAAAATAAACTTGTTTTATTGCATGAGAATATTTTGATTTCATTTAATATTTAAAAAAAAACAGTTATTGCAGTTAAGAATTAAAGATCAAAGTAGATTCAATCGTCTTCAAAGAACAATAATTGGCTTAAACTCAGAACAAAAGCAAATAACTAGGTGAATTAAAATAGTCAATTTTACCAGTCAGCAAAGATATTTACGTTGATGAAGAGATTTTGCCCAACCAAATAACAACAGCCATTCACTAAAAGATGCAATAGGAAACAGTTTTTTCAACCTAGACTCATTGATTTAAAAAGAAAAATTATGACTATTAACCTTACAAACTAAATTTATTTTTACCCTCATCACTCACAATATTAATTTATCAATAAACTTATTGAGGTGAGAAATATGTAGAATTAATTGCAGGTTATATTTAAAAACTAACCATTTTAAGGTAAAAGGTAACATAGTACAGTCATGAGCAAAAACACTAAAAAAATTCCGGGTAACATAAGATTCGGGATACTTAAGAATAAGGAATATATTAGCTAAATCTATAGTCTGTTTCTAATTCCAAAAACATTACACGCTAGTTTCTTTCTGACCAAGAAAATCTTCTGCAACTTAGAATGCACCTTCATAAGTTCAAGAAATACCATAAGGCTAATTATTATTTTGTGCAAGGGATGCAATTATTAATAGATTGATGCAAGTTAATGGCGACACATTACTGACTGTTGTCCACATTAACCCAACCATGGCAGTCAAAGTGTGTACAATTGCACATTGCAACATAAAAATCATGATTTTTTCTCTTCCTTAGCAAAAAAAAGAATATTAATTCAATACAAAATCTGATACTGATACAACCTATTACTCAAGCATTTTCAAGAAAAAGAAACATTTTCACAACAGTGTCATCATAAAAACTACAAGACAATACAGAAGAGTTCATTACCACCAAATGACTTCTTTGAGACCATTTCTCAAAATTAAACATTTTATAATTGATAAATTACAACCAAGGCCATTATATCTAAATGACACTGCTCAAAATAAGGAAGGAAGTTTCAAGTTAATTAGATGGTAGAGGGAGCTAAAATAAATATGACTCCCTTTTTTGTTTAAAATCCAATCTTCTGTTTCTGATAATCATTTCCACTTCTGATGAAAAATTTTAAGATAGAGAAATACTTATTCATTGAAATGCTAGTGAAAGTAAAATCTATAGATTCTAATAACACAAAAATATGGCATTTAATTGAATATATTTTCCTTATTCTTGAGTAAATATGGAATCCTTGCTCACACCAAATTCTCCAACTTTCCATGAAGTTCTACTCTTAGTTCCAAATAATTTTTTTTATTTTTTATATCTTTTAAAACATTTTCAATTCACTCAGTTAATATTAATTTAAAAAGAACCATTAAAATTAATAAATATAAAAACAGAATAATCTCAAAATGTCATTCTGAATTCTAGGACATGATATCTTCTATAATAGATGATTTAATTAAAGACACTGCTCCCTTTCTGATTCAACTTTTACCCAAGTTTTTCAATGTAATGGATAACCTGCTTTATTTTGCAAGCCTTTCCAAGAAATATTCTACGAAATTTTTTACTGATGAATATACTTCATTCATTACATGCTTATTTCTTACAATAACAGGAGCTACAATGGATGAATTTTAATAATGGCAAGAATCTGAATCGGGAACTGTATCACAAGTGAAGAGTAGTATCAGGAATAGTATCAGAATGAATAAAATATTAATTATCGTACAATCACTAGTTACCACCTTGGTCCTCAGACCAAAACGTGTTTAATTGGTAAGAGAGAGAATAGGCTCATTGCATTACATGAAAGATGAGCCTAATTTAAAAATCCACATTCCTCAAAAACTTGATAGCATTTGGTTGTATGAATTTCAGATCTTGTATTACCAATAGTTTAAATTTTTTTCAATAAAGCATTTCATGAGCCATATGTTACAATGTTCCTTTTAGTATACCGAAATGGGGCCATTCATTTCACCACACCCAGTGGCCAAGGAAAGAAAATGCAATCTTGGCAGTTAATAGAAACATGCTTGGCTTGAGACATCCCAACAGCTTTTAATATATTTTTAAGCCCAAGGTTTCCACTGAGGTCCAACATGAGTAACCCTGACCTGTGTCTCACAGAGTGGATCTGCTTCCAGAGGGGTAGTATATCCTCTGGGGAGGGACTGCGAGGGGCACAATGCCCCTTGATGTTAGGGTGTCGGGTTGGAGAGGTACCAGGGGAATGGGAAGAAATGGGAGTGGCAGCAGTGAGTGTTGGGTTAGGGCCACCAGGAATAAGCAAAGGGCCTACAGTAGAAACTCGCCTCTCCTCTCCTTGCATCCCAAGGGTGTCCGCTGTAAAATGAGATTTGAGAGAGGAACACATTAATTCCAATCTTAAGCTTCATTAGTATTGTATATGATAAATGAATGAATAATAAGTATAGGGACACAAAATAGAAGAGCAAATATCTTTTATTTTAGTAAATGAAATTTCCCTGAAAAGTGCTACAACTAACTAAAATGTGCATCACCCTGTTAATTAATAATATGCAATCAAAGATGAATTATCCTGTATGCACAGGATGAAACTCTTTGGTTTGGGAAATTAAATTAATCAGAGAATATCACAAATGCCAGACATTTTTCAAACCTTCAAATTATATTTTTAATCAATATAAATAACTTTATCTATTGGTAGATGAATCTATGTTGTTCTACAATTAAGAATGCAATTTTCTTTCTGATTATTTCTTATATTACATTACCCACAGGTTAAAATATCGAACTTCTCACTATTCTGATCTAACCTAATTCTTTAAATATTTTTTGATGCCCATACTACTTTCAGAATATTTCAATCTAATTTTCAGTTAATTTTCTTGAATGTATTTAGATGGAAGGAAACTCAGCAGTCTTGAGTGCTCAGATATAACAAAAAAGAAAGAACATTTTCCTCTGTTGTATCAATGACAGAAAGCTGCCTTATAATTTGTGGAAGATAGTGATGCTCACGTAACTGAACCATTAAAAGATAGTTTCTATGATCAACTTAGTAGATGAGATAAAATTGGAAAAATTTTGCTATAGCAATTTCTTCAAAATGTATGAAAAAAAGAGGGTATAAACTAATAAACAAAGCTGACACCACAATTTTCTATGAAGGCAGATGCATACTAAAATTAAGAAATTTTAAAAAGGAAATGACGGCAAACTTCTTTAAATGATAGAAGATGTATGCTAGAAAAAGTACCAAATCCCAAGACTTGCTTGCAATCAAGATATTATACCAAAGAGTTTCAATCTGTGTTAAAATTATACAATAAAATATATATTTCAATATCTATTGTGCATCCTAGGTTTTAGTAATACAACTTTCCCACAAATCAGCAGTTATTGTTAGTTAAATTGTACACCTAAATTGATAACTATAAATTAATTTTTACTACTTAAGGTCAAAATCCGAGGATTTAAAATTCGTGGAGAGAAATTATTTCATTAGATTACAGCAATTATTTTCTTTAGCTTTAGGTAGAGTCACTTAATTATTCAACAGAATTATGGAAAGTTAGACTATTTCAACATTTAAGTCTTACACAAAATGTGAAAAAGCACATGAGTGACAGAAAAAGTTGAGATTTCTTTCATAAAATATTTTATACATCAGTTATTCCATTACCTTCAAACATGAACATGAATGGTAGTTCTGGTGAATTAGATCACACTGTCAAATGAGATGCATTCTAGGGTCAACTATTGCAAAGTCTACTATGTAACTCAAAAAGTAACAACAAAAGTCAAGAAAATAAATATTGTTCATTGGTTTCCTTCGTAAGTCATATGTTTCATATTAATTATCAGTTTGAGAAATTAGATAAGTAATTGTCAAATATACTTACATATTTCCTTGCATTACTAATTCCAGTTTCAATTATGATTCCTCAACAATCAATTACTGTAAACTTCTGGGAAAGTTTTGCATTGACTTTGTATCTTTCATGTAGGTTTTCTAATTTACCAGCAAATTTGATGAAATGGATGGTATAAATAAAATTACAGATACTCTTTTCCACGACTAAAAACATGACCGGTTTCAGCACATATGACCAAAACTCCTTCTGGTCGCCTCCTAAAGACTCTAAAAGGGTTTTAGATCTATACTCGCGAAACTCATTCTGTGATTCTTCCTTAACCAATCTTCGCACTTCCGCATATTTCTGCCGCTCATTTTCAACATCTACTCCAATCCTCTCTAGCCTCTTCATCCGAGCGTGTAAAATCCTTTGCTTCCTATGCAACGCCCGCAACTTAGGTTTCATCCAACGCGGTTCCTTTCGTTCCCTCACGGTTTTAATTGGGACTAACCTAGCTAAGCCTTCTTTAAGTATACGGAGGAACTCTATCCAGCTGTCCTCAACGCTATTACCACTCACAAAACAATAATACTCGTCCCTGTTTAGATTGATATAATCCCTGAATTCCGAAAATCTAGCCTTACGAAACATATAAACCTGCCGCGGCGGCTTGAGTGATTTTACTATTTCCGTTTTAATTACTGCAGCTATAATATCATGGTCTGAAATTCCGTCAATTATATTTAGATCACCGAACAGGTGTGAATGCGACGTGACTAGTAAGTCTAATACATTACCTCGACCTTCGCGAATCGTCCTCGTAACTTTCTTATTGAGTTGATCTAAAGCATGGAGCGAAAAAGTATCTATCAATGTCTGCGATATATTTTTCTCTCTACCAGAATACGAACTCGATAAATTATCCCAATCAATATGGGGAAGGTTAAAATCCCCTCCTATAACTATGATAGGATCCTTCATTTTCTTCCGAATAATCTCTAATGATTCAGCTAGTTCCTCTATACATTCGATCTTGCCATCAGGAGGCCGATAAAATGAACAAAAAAGCACCTTCCTTCCGTTCCGTCCAAGAACCGAGATCCATACCATTTCACTTGTACTGCTCCCTAAGAACTCGAAGCGCTGGCTCCTCAAGTAATCCCTTACAGCAATAAATACCCTTCCGCCTATCCTACAGAGTCTATCTTTACGGTATACAATATAATCCAGAGGAAATATCTCACTTGATGCAATATCATCACTTAACCAACTTTCTGTTCCTATCACGATAGGATAGTTGAAAGAAAGAAAAAAAAGGAGACACGGCTTTTAGAATAATATTCAAATTAAATTGACTCCTTAAGCAGTTAGATGTAAAGATAATAAAAATAAAGCTTATCTTTGGTGTAATTCTCTGTTGCCTTTGGTATGGTCCAGTTGGTATAGTCCAGTAACGTTGTAGGGAAGCACACACATATTAAGGTACTATATACGCATTTCGAGAACTATGTTCTCATCTTCAGTAATTTGTATATTATGTGTTTGTCGTAGTATTTAAATCAATTTAATTTGAATATTATTCTAACAGCCGTGTCTCCTTTTTTTTCTTTCTTTCCACCAAAATCACTAAAACAATGGAAAGAAAGAAAAAAAAAAGAAAAAGATTAGCAATGAATGTTTAGAATCCGCAAAAAAAATAATATTTTCTGCAAACTTCTCTGATATTTTTCTAATTATTCATCGTATTCTCAAAAATACAGAATACAACATCGATGGTTTGATTATACTTCGAGAAATTTTCTTCTGATGCATCAATTAATTCCTGGGATCTCCGAATTTGCATACACTGGCAATGTTCAATATAAGCAAACAAGCTAATAAAGTTTATGCAATTTGCAATTATGCAGTTGTTAGCATGTGTTTTTAACTTCCGTGTGCCACAAGAACTTTATCCCTACTGGCCCCAGGTTCGATGCTAGGTAAATTCTTATTGCCAAATTTTCTGAAAATCATTTAGGGTATTTCCTGGTAAGATAGAATGTTGAAATTCATGCCATCGATAGAGAATAAACACATCTATTGTATGTGTTAAGGTTTTTGCCCTTAGTTCGATGCTAGGGCAATTCATATGTCCGAAGTTCAAGAATTCGTTAAGGGTATTTTGTGTTAAGATAGAAAGTCGCAATTCACGGTGTTGTTAGAATAGATGGATGTCTATCGTATGCTTTAAAGATTTTTGCCCTGTTGGCCCAGGTTCGATTCTAGGACAATTCGAATGACCAAATTTTCAATAATTTTGTTAGGGTATTTCCCGGTGAGGTAGAATGTTGAAATTTGCGGTATCGATAGAAGATGTAGATTCTATCATATTCCCCAAAGATTTTTGTCAAAATAGATCCAGGTTCGATGCTAGAACAATTCGTATGCACATATTTTCAAGAATTCGTTTAGGGTATTGCAGTTGGTCGATGACAGCTGGTTTATGGTAGGCAGAGTGTTGCAAGTGGTGCATAGTGCCTTAGTCAATATATCTTACATTAAGCTTGCAGTATGCAAGCAACTTTTACTCGTATATGTGTGTGTGTCTGTGTGTGTGTGTGTATATATCTCTCTGGAGAAGCGTCTATATAAAGAGATATATATGTATGTATGTTTGTATATATATAATTGAGACTGTTTCTCTGAAGCTACACAATACAGCTAGCAATAAGACCGAAAAAAGATTGGAAACAGATGGAAACAAGGAGGTGAAAACAGTTACTATAGCACTCAATGATAATGGTTATATTGAGATAAAATAATTTATAACTAAAAATCATTTAGACGACATATTCATTAATTAATATGGGTTGAGTTGCACTTACTATAGTATTTTAAAAGTAGGATTAATGTTACCAATACATTTACAATTTGATGCACAAGCATTTTATGGCTGGTATTTTCAATAAATTTGCAGCTGTACATGACATTTAGTTTCTCTCTTTATGTTCTAAATCTCTCAGTACTTTTGTATAGCCTAAATCTTCTCCTGCAAAATCTGCATTGTCATTCCATCAATCAGGTAGGTCATTTTTCAATCACATGCTGAGCTAGAGGTCAAGCAACCAATAAAAATCAAGATTTTGAAAATCAATATTAATATTCAATACTCTTAATTTAGCATCAGCCAAAATGAATGTGCATGTGTAGGTTTACTGTTACTTTCACTCTATTGTAAGCTAAACACGACACTTAAGTAAGTATGTATCCATATTCTTTGTAGATATAACAGATTTAAAATTATCAAAATAAAGTTAATCTTACATTACCTAAATAAAATACATAAGAACAATAATGCATGCAGTAACAAGGATAATTTATATATGAAATAAGCTATGAGTGCAACACAAAGCTTGATAGAGATGCTTGTATAAAATAATAATTTGATTGAAAATTCTGATCGATATTTATCCCATCGATAAAAGAGTAATGAGATTATTCACAACTTTTTCCAAAAGTTATGCAGCGTGATAATCAAGAGAACACTAAAATTTCTCTATATGATACTTAAAAACCAAGGATATTAAACTAGCAATTCTTTACTTCTATATCCCACAGAACTTTGAATTAGATGATATATGAAGCTGAAAATATTCAAAAAAGACTCCATCATTGATTAATACCAATTAACTCAAATTAATCATGGTTTGCCTTTTTAAAAGAGAGAAATTACAGAATTTTATGCCAAAATATTGACGATAGAACATTTAATACAAGTTAAGCATGAAGAAAAATGACACTTCAAAAGAATATTTTTCTATTTACCTATAATTTTAATTTACTTTGGAGAAGCAGTAGTTATAAGCATTACTTTGGTGTTTTAGATAGAAAGATTTTCAAAGAATAACATAAGCAGTTAACAATTAAAGCAGTATTTCTTACAGAAATTACTGAATTATATATGTGTTTGACAGATATGTTAAGGAGGAAAATATCATGAAGATACTCCATGATAAATCATAATAAGGACCGAAATGCAATTGATATTAAAAATACTTTTAAAATGTTTCTAGAACATGGATCTCTGAAATGAGATTTATCAATTAAAGGCAACAAAATATGCCGCTGATCATCTTCACGATTTATCCAGGTAATGTTGATAGACAGTAAGCATTATTAAGCAAATTAGATTTGTAAAGTGAATGATTTCAGCACATTCATTCATTTTAGAATCTTTGTCAGAAATTAATGTACAAATATAGAAAGCAAACATTAATATGGAAATCGATTTCTCACGTTCCACTGCAATGGAGCGAGTTTTCTTGATGGCACCCTTGACCGACATTCTTCTTCTCGGAGCATTGGTTCCTCGGACAGTAGGTTTTCCCAGCAGCTGCGTCTTTGGAGCAAATAACTTGCATAGGTGCTCTTCCAAATACTTTGCCACTTGAGGATTCAGTTCTTGGGAAGAAAAACACACCAGGTTGTAGCCTGCCCAATGCTATGATCAATATAAAATACTTCCTTGACAGATACTTTTACTTAACGATCAAAAATAAGAAAACATGCAATATCTCTGAAAGCTTCAAGCAAAGTAAAAAAATATATGAGTTCAAAGTCAACACATTAATCTACAATGAATTAAAAATATATTCAGTCATATAGAATGTTCAAATGTTCAATACCATAGTCATATACAAAATGGGTATGAGACCAAATTAATATTAAAAGCAATTCTAGCATCAAGGTGAATATATTTTAACAACAAACATATCAAAGGATTTAATAGAAATCAAGTACTACTTGCTCTTTTCATCTTTGGATACTGTTAAACATTTCCACCATTGAAGGAGATCTTCAATGTATAGAACTCCTAATGTTCAACAAAAATTGAAAGCAGGGACAAAGAGAAGAGCCAAAGTTAGCTGAAATTTATAATTATTTAAGAGATACAAATTACGCTTTGACTCCATAATAAATCAGCAAAAGCTTTACTAGACTTGCTTCAACATTAAATGATGGCCATAATCATGTACCACTAATGTATTTTCATACATGAAATGATATCAATTAGAAAGCTTACTGTTGAAATAACACAGGAAACAGAAAGTAAGTCAAAAGAGAATCTATTAGAGATGGAACTTGGAATTGAAGTTTTCACAGCCACTAAAAAATTTCTAATTATTTATGGCAATATCTGGTGAAACTTGTTTACATTTAATAATTAACTTTAATAAAAACAACATTTGACTACATCCATAGAAATATTTCTGTAGACAGTCGAATTTTGCTTTTATTGTACCAAAAGATTTCTACATTTGAATTTCTTGGCTTTCACGACATCTGGGCCAAATTTTTCTCCTGAATTACTACAACTGGACTTTACCCTCTCCCCTCAAAAAATCCACAGTTTGAAATTTTCTCACTAGAAAATAAGCTTTGAATATGAGCTTCAAAGCCTCCTGTTTCCAAAGCTGCAGCAGCTAAATTGCCAAGTGCAAATGCCAGGGCTGATTCTGGGCATAGAAATTGCAAGACTTATATACTATGATGTGCATGAATACTGTGATTCTCAAATTTGTGTTAGTGGAATGCAACATGGTGCATTCCACTAAGGACTTGGATTGGTAAACATTTTAGTTTTGAATTTTGAGTGCCACCCTCTTTTCCTTGAAAGAATGACTTTCACAGAGCATTCCTATACATGCCACCAGAGGGCTAGTATAATAGCTAGGCTATATACTAGCCCTCCTATAGAGGCTATAAGTAAAATAGCTCATGTTTTTGAGCAAGCATATGATCATCAGTAAGATGTAGTAGCTCAGCTATTTCTAAGACTTTAGAGTGTCATGGCAGCTTTCTTTCTCAATCAAGTGAATCTGCTGTCATACTATTTGTAAATTTTGCAGAACTGAATAAAGGAAGACTTTTTCTGCCACAGTCACCAAAACTCCAAAAGCCATCAAATACCAACAAGAAACCCAATGTGCATTTCACTCCCCAAGAGAGCATCTTCAGGGGCAAAAGGTGACTCTCACTTGAATGATTTACCTAATTCATATTCCAGGAGTAGGTTAGGTAGTGTTCATTTGATTTGTGGTGATTTATCAAATTGTTCTTGTGGTTGTTGGTATAGGTACTAACTCTCATTTCTTATTTATTTCTGTAATGGATACAGGAAGGCTCCAATTACATCCTTTTAATAATTATTAATAATGAACACTAACAGCCATTCCCGACCACATGAATCAGATTAGCTGGGACCTTTGGGGTTCTGGCACTAGCATGCTAACCACTCCACCACAGCCGGTACTTTATTATTATTGTCTGTCCAACATCATGAAGACACAATGGATCTCTTATGGCCCCATGCATTTCTTATGGGAGATCGGCGCGCGCTGTTGACACTTTTGCATAAAAAAAAGACAGTTGGCAAAAATTAATTTTTAATACTTTTATCATACAGCAAAAGTAATTCCGCACAGCATGGTGCAATTTAATCAATGTTAAATAATATCGTAATCGAAGGAAAAATAGGAAAGTGATACTTTCGAGAAAATCGGAAATAAGTTGCGGTTTTCTTTGAACCGATATATTTAGGTCTACCTTTCAAGAAACACGGTCTTTCCTTGTATCACTATCTATCTCATTTTATTCACATTCCACCAATGCTATTACTTTTCCTGTTAAAAATTTTGGAGACAAATGCTGTAGCAAAATCTTTGGGAGTGCCGAGAATTTTCGGCAAAATGCATTGAGAAATGTAGTCGCTAGCTACTTTTCGTTATTTATACGTAGGAAAAAACTTGCAGCGAGAAAGTTTTTGAGAAAACACTGAATTTATTTTCTCTGGAAGTTTTAATCCTCTAACTTTATAAGTGGCAACAGCACGCGCCGATCTCCCGTAAGAAATGCACGGGGCCATAAGAGATCCATTGTGTCTTCATGATGTTGGACAGACAACAGACTTGTCCTATATTTGCACTCCACAAATCATTATGGACCAATAAAGGTAATGAATAATAATAATTGTTGGTTTATTACTTATTGTACTGTAATTTGGGACTAGCAGCAATTATATGTCAATAATTGTGATCCAAGGGCTTGAAGTCAATTGTTTTATAATAATGTTCGCATTTTAACCTTTGAATTTGATAAGTTTCTAAAACAATTGCTAGGATTATATGTTGGCTTAAAACTGCAGATACATCTGTAATGCACGCTGAACATTAATCTAAAAATCGCAACATTTAAGAGAAATATGTTGTATGAATAATTATTCAATAAAAATTAAATTTAAACTACAAAATACTGAGAAAATTTAGGATAAAAGCTACCAAGAGAGATTAAAAAATACAAATAGAAAGACATAAGACTCAAATTAAATTCCAAGATTTGGAAACCTAATGCATTTCAAAGAATGTGAATCAATTTTCGATTGCTCGATAAAGAAGCTCTAACTTCAGGGGTGCACTAGAACTCAATCTTCCATACAAATACAGTGAACTCTTGATTGGTTAATGATTGGGAGAGGATGCATAAATAATCAGAAACAAGGATAACTCAAACTTAAGATATTCGTAATTTAATTAAATAAATGTTTTACCATTTTTTGCAGTCTATCATTTTTAATTGTTTTATGGACTCTTTCAGAGTTTTGTTCACCTGAATTTGACAGCAATAATTTCATTTTAGTCATACTCTCACTGTTCCAGTCCTGCTATTATTAGAATGAAAAAAAATGCATGGTTTCTGTTTTTTTTTAAGACTGAGAAAAATATTGACAATGAGTAAAAATCATGCAAAGATTATCTGCAAAATGAATCCCCACCAATGGATAATAATGGATGAGTTGACTGTATCATATATATAAAAAGCAAATGTCTTTCCATCCCCCTATTTATCTCAGAAACGGCATGACTTAGAGATCTGAAACAAACTGCATTGTGTTTCTACGATGCTGAAACCCCTAGTGAATCTATTTTCATCTCTGTAAAGGCCCAGGTTCGAACCCAGGAGCCCATAATATGTTTCCATAAGAGATGTATGTAAAGTACTTTTTCTTGACTTGCAGAGGTTGTTTCTTTTATAAAATTAAATGAGAAACAATGGTCCTAAAAAATTGAGAAAAGTGTCACAAGAGAGGAAAATGATCATAGAATCTTATCTTAGTCATGAACAATTCATATAAATTTAAAATTTTGAGAACTTTGATAAAATAAATGGAAAATTTGTAAATTTTTTTGGAAATAAACAACCCATCCCTTTGATGAC
>KZ309361.1:23420-56519 GCA_000376725.2 Ladona fulva | reverse complement strand
GCAAACTCTTGGTAGGCTTGGTAGCGTATGCCCAAAAATTTTTCAGCGAGTGAAAGTTACATTTCACACATCGATTTTGATTTGCTCATTAGATCATGCCATAGTTTTACCAAAACCAATTATTACAACTGCTTGAACTACTGCTTTGAAATCCTTTGTAAAAATATCTCGCACAATATTGTACGCAAATGAATGCTGAAAGTAAATGCAGTACTCATCAGATAATTATTTTTCTGCGGGATCTGCTACATCAAGGTGTATATATTTACACTGTTTATACTGTACACAATTTACACTACATTTGCACCGTACAAAATGTACACTACGCGCTGGTTGCGCTGAATGTCAGAAGTCCTTTTCTGCATGGTATACCCGGAAGCAAGGAGCAGCACACAGCCACCCATTGCATCATTATAATAAATGCAAACCTCTGGTTTCATCTTCATACCACCCTTTCTTTCTTTTACCGACTTCATTTTTGCATCGTGAATACTGCTAAGCATATAAACATCACTTCTGTCTCTCCTTTTCAACACCATCAACTTTTTTCGGAATGCCGCAACAACTTCCCCTTTTTGCAATTTTGTATTCGTTACATCTTTTGGAAGCTCCTTGCGATTTCAACAGACAGTTCCAACAGCATCCGTTTATAGTATAATAAGTAAATCAAAAATTTCAGGGCTGCTATAATAATTATCTAAGCCTATCAAATACCCTTTATTCAGAAGCTTTTCTGATAAATTTAGCACTATTTTTGTAGGTTTGGTAAAGTTTTCAAATCAACACCTTCTATTACATTTTTTAAATCAGTATCCTTTCCAGTATATATGATAATGTTCCATAAATATCCTGGCTTTGCCTCACAGAGTTTAAAAGATTTCATTCCAAAATGAGATATTTTCTTAGGAATAAAAACTTCCCATGACAACTGCCCTTTCCACGGAAGTAAACTCTCGTCAATAGAAATTTTAGCATCGGGTTTGTAACTCTCCGAGAATTTCTTCAGTAAATAATTTAACACAAGATTTATTTAAACAATTTCTGAGCTCGCAATCCTCCAGAAAAACTCGAGAATTACAGTAAAGAATAAAACGGTAGCTTTGGGTGGTATTACCCTGAAAGGTCGAAATTTTGGGGAAGACCATCCTATGTATGAAGTCGATTCTAATAAGAACTGAAAGAAACATGAAGTAAAAAAGAATCTCGTAAGATGGCAGGACCAACAAGAAGGACTAGGATTAAGATTTGGCGTCTAAAAACGCTTTCCCCATCGAGCGAGGGATTATTTCGAAAAGCGCGTCTATAGACGTGCTCCCCATCCGGCGAGTGACACGGAGGCTTACCCCAGTTAAGGGGTTAATCATTTATATTTAAAATAATTGATAGTTAAATGATTACTGAAGTAATAATGAAAACTGTAAACATATTGAGACTAAAACCATAAATTTATCACCATAAAGCCTGAAATCCTAATTTTTACCACAATTTAACTGCAACTTACCATTGTATAACATCATATTTTCTAAGTTACCTATGTTATCTTACGCTGTAGCAAATTTTTTACAATTTTTATGAAGAATTTGTCTGTTAATATGTTCAAGGATCAATTTGTTTTAAACAGAAAATGTTTTTACTAGGTTGTTCAATATGTTTTCTTGTTTGATAAGAAAAACACGATTTAATGGTCTGAAATATATTTTATTATTCAATATAATCTCCCTGAACTTCAATAGACAATACAATACAATAAATGGAAAAATTGATGGAATAATTTAGCTTTCGTATCAGCTACCCTTGGAGTCCATTCCCATTTAGTTCCTTTTTTGATACTCCAAAGCATGCAATTACACTGGAAATTGCATTAATTGTAGCCTGACTGGTTGCATTCTTCATAGGGAATACCTCTGGTCACTTTGTCCAGGCGTCCACAATAACTAACCAGTGGAAACCATGCAAAGGCCCAGCAAAATCAATATGTAATCGGTTCCATGGCTTTGCTGGAAACTCCCATGGGTGGACAGGAGCTTGAGCTGTTTCTGATTGTTGGTCTTGACAATGCAGGCACTTACGAACAGTTTCCTCAATTTCTCGATCCATGTTTGGCCACCAAACTCTTGTACGGGCCAAGTTCTTCATTTTAGTCATTCCAGGATGTCCTTCGTGCAATTCGCATAGCACGGCTGATTGTAATTCTTTTGGGATGACCATCTTAGAGCCCCAGAAAATACAGCCATTCTCGATAGCTAGCTCACTTTCACGCTTATGAAATGGTTCCAACTTTTTCTCAATTGGATTGGGCCAATTGGAATTCATTGCACGAAGAACTTGACACAACAACTTGTCCCGTCGGGTAGCGACTGCAACTTTTCTGGCTGAGAATTCTGTAATTTGGTCTTCATCTATGTCGAACACATCTTCGTCCATATTCTGTTGAATGGGCAGTCGCGACAGACCATCGGCATTTGCGTGTTTCGCAGTTGGCTTGAAATGGAGGTTGTAGGAGTACCCTATCAAGGTCAAAGCCCAACACTTTAGCTGTGTAGATGTACGGTCCAGAATAGGCTTATCGGCTGCAAACAGCGCCAATAGTGGCTTATGGTCTGTGTAAAGTTCGAAAGTGCGTCCATACAAACATTGTCGAAACTTAGTGACTCCAAAAATGATTGAATATCAGGTAAGATATGGAACAAAGTTGCACCTACCCCATAAGCAGATGCATCTGTAGCCAAACCCAAGGGAAGATCCAGGTTATAATGGCACAGAACTGGTGGTTTGGCCATGACTTTTTGTTAGCTTCGCAAAAGCCTTTTTCTGGCTGACAGACCACTTCCATTTCCTTTCCTTAGCCAAAACCTCATAAAGTGGTGCGCATATGGTTGCTTAATTTTGGATGAACCTTCCGTAATAATTGATAAAGCCCAGAAATGAACGAAGCTCATTGACATTCTTTGGCTCTGGTGCATTTTGAATCGCCGTGACCTTGTCCTTGGTAGTGAGTAATCCATGTTCGTAAATGACATGCCCCAGATATTTAACAGAGCTTGCTCCAAAAATGCACTTGTTTAGACCAAGTCGAATTCCAAATTCGTGGAAACGTTGAAATACGGACCGGAGGCGGCTGATAAGCTCTTCTCTAGTTTTTGCAGCAATGAGTACGTCGTCCAAAAATCAACTGACTGGATAGTCCTCGCAGTACCGTGTCAATTATTCGTTGAAATATGGCAGGGGCAGAAGCAATGCCAAAGGGTAGACGCTTGTATGGGTACAGTCCATTTTTGGTATTGATGACCAGTCGTTTTTGTGCCTCTTCGTCCAGCTCAATTTGATGGTAAGCTTTGGCGAGGTCCAACGTAGCAAAATATTTAGCCTCTCCTATTGAAGCAAAAATGTCCTCCACTCTGGGCAGTGGATACTGATCCACTATTAGTGCCTTGTTCACCGAGACCTTGAAATCTCCGCAAATTCGGATATGTCATCCAAGATCTTTTCCAGAATGTGACGTTTCTCCAAGTGATCCAACTCCATTGAAACCTTTTCTTTCAATGCAAAGGCACTTTCCTGGCCGGCCAAAACTTCTTAAAAGTTTTATCCTTCGAAAATGTCAAGCTTGCCTCGACTCCCTTTATTTTTCCCATCGAAGAGATCGCTGAACTCGCCGACCAGCTGTTTAACTTTCATATCCATTGTAGATTCTTTTCCTCCGACCAGTTTCTTCTCTTGTTTTCTCCCTATGGAAGGCTCTTCCCTGCTCAGGGGTTTGACTTTCACATCCACTTTGTCAACAGACGTCACCTTGCGACAGCATTTATGCAACTCTCCATTGAGTCAATCCATTTTCGACCCAACAGCGAAGCTTGATCTGCGTCGTTGAGCACATAAAACGGCATACTCAAAAATCATTTTCCCCGGTACTCGACATCGCAGTCACCAACGCCCAAAATTTTCAATTGGTGATTGGAGTACGAATGAAATTTCATCTTTGCCAGTTTCAACTTTGTTGCCTTGCTGAAGATTGTCTCACGACTGCCAGTCGTGTCTAGTTGCAAACAACTTTCTCGTATTGATTTTCACACTGACGCAATATTTCGGCGCAGAGTTTTCTCTGACCAAGTTGTGGATTTCCATTATCTCCACTGCATCCTCCTCTCTGTCACTTTTTCCTGAAGATTCGCTGGAATCTTGGTCATTTTTTACTGGGCTAACCCGTTTTCCTTTCCAATGTTTTGACAATGTGTTCTGCTTTTGGTATTTGCTAGTCTTACATATTATGACTATGTGACCCTTCACGCCACATTGGAAACATATTGCCGCCTTGAAACAACACTCCCCCTGATGGCCCTTTCCCCAGTGTTTCCACTGGTGGCTTTTACCATCCTTCCCTTTTGACGGTTTAGACTTGAATATTTTGTATCCCACTGCGTTTACGTTAGCACTGGCGCATTCCATAAATTTGACGTGATGAAAGAAAATCCGGGATACTGGCCCTTGCAAAATAGTCCTCAACCTGCACCAGGAAACAATCCCACGTTTCCATAGTGGAATCAAATTCTGGCTCTTTAGGCATTCTTTTTTTAGGGATAAAAGAAACTTTCATCCAAAATGGAGGTCCGTAATTCCGATTGTTGTTGTGTCAGACTTCTGGTTCTTCTAGTTTTGGTTTCACCTCGTCGCCAATTTGTTGTATCCTTGCAACGATAACAACAAAACTCTAACCTTGTAGATTTATTGAACTGTTAGACCATTTGTAACATTAATAACTCTAAATAATCACAGAGCTCACATTAGCTTCATTTGCATTGGGTTTTATCTTTCTCTAACAACCGAACAGAAAATAAATAGAATTAAACAATGACATCAAACAAACAAATAGCAACATGTCTCTATAACAGTCGTCTTCAAGACTTGTACGACCACGTTTAAACTCAGCAACCCATCTTTCTACTGTTTTAATTGAAGGTGAAGAGTCCTTATAGACTTTGAACAATTGTTCATGAATTTGTTTTGGTGCTGCACCATCCAAAAATAAGAATTTTATCACTGCACGCTATTCAATTTTTTCCATTGTAAAAAAATACTGTGACACATCAACTTTGAATAGCTGTAAATATACGAATGAGTTGACAGATCTACATGAAACTACACATGTGTTCATGAAAAAATAGCACAATCTTTAGACGAATGTATAACAAACCTAACAGTGCCATCTCTTATGGAATGACAAAACTTATTGAACAACCTAGTATTAATCAAAGTTAATTATATTCAGTTTTACTTCCAAATTTTATTCCTTTACTGTTATCAAAATTATTACACTCTGCATGCATTGATTATTTTCCCCAATGTTTAGAGATACAGCCAAATGGATAAATTATAAACTGCCTTCAATTTACTGTCAATTTTAAGCACTCCAAACTAATTTGTACATAATAACCAAACAGAAAATGGATAGTGAGTTCAAAAGTGACTGATAAAACTTTTAGAGAAGATTATTATCGCGCAATGAAGCAGAAACTTCCACACTAAGGTAAATGAAAAGAAGTATATATGAAATGAATATACAATTATAATGAATAAACATAATTTACTCATGTAATGCAAGATTTTTGCCTTGATATTTGCAGTTAGTAGTTACAAGTAAAAATATACCAGATACAGAAAAGAAGAAGCAGAGGAAGTCATTAGGATAGGGTAGTTGTTGATTTATTTTCTACGAGCCAGGGAATTATTAGAAATGAAAAAGAGAAAAGCAAATAAATCCTAAGAGTTCCAAAATTCATAGTCTCCATTCAATTTTTCTTAGAAAAATGTTCCTTCTAGATTATTTAATATTCATTATCTTCTGCATTTAATGATTCATAAAAGATTATGCTATTTCTCAGCATGAAATCTACAAGCAACAAATTAAATTAGAGCATAAAATATCACATTGGTATGCTAAATTCAATAGATTAGTCAACAAAAATTAATATGTGCATTATGGTTCTGATATCCATATCAACACCCCACATTACAGCATTTTTGCCATGCAGAAATTTGGACACAGTTTAAGTGAAGCAAAAATCTCTTTTTATGAAGTATATTTTCATTATTATTATTATATACTGCTTGTGGAGTGACCTTTTAATGTTACCTTAACTTAGAAAGAAATAAAAGCTGAAGAATAAACATGTTGGTATTAACACACTGAATATCACTCATCTACCTGAAGAGACAATAACAAAGTGCTATATGACCAGGGTGTCCACTATTCAGCCATTAAAAAATTCCCCGAGTTTTCCAGGGAAATATTTAAAGTTTTCCAGGGTGTTTCACACCCACAAATAAGTATAATTTTGTTCAAATATTATAAATTTGGTGATTATTAAGCACTTAAGACACCATAAATGTGGACGAACATTTCATAGGTTCATTATGATAATGATTAGTCATCAGAGCCGGCCCTGGGACAAGCAGGAGGGGCGTGAAGTTTTGAGATCAAATTATGTCCAATTTCACTTAACATTTATAATCCCAAGGAAGAATGGACTTGAAAAAAGTCTGACGGGACCGGGAATCGAACCCGGGTCTCCCAATTGCCGGTCGGGACCCGACCCAAAAACCCGACCGGCAATTGGGAGACCCGGGTTCGATTCCCGGTCCCGTCAGACTTTTTTCAAGTCCATTCTTCCTTGGGATTTTTCCTGGGTACGCACCATCTTGCGCAAAGTCATTCTTACCCATTTTCGTTTGTTAACATTTATAATGTTCGTCATTTCAGTTTCATGAACTTGCTATCCTTATTTATCACCAGAAAGCTTTAAAATATCTCACAAGCACAGCAAAGTCATTTCCTGAAATTAGAGGGCAGAGAAAAACCCAATAATTCTTCTACACTATAAAACAGAAATTAAATACCCCTGGTAACTGTGAATCCATACATATTGCATAACATTGCATATTTGCTATATTGTCAAAACGTTATTTGTAGAAAGAAAGTGCACAACTACGTCTTATAAGCTTTAAAATCATCAACATGACAACACTGTCATGGTAACGTTTGGAATTTTCACTGAAGTAGGACTTAGCAGCCAAAACCAAAAAGCCATTGAACAATCGCTTGTGAAGAGTGTAAAACAAATATTTCCAGGTTTCCCGCCAAATTCCCTGAGTTTTCCAGGTTAAAGGATACCCTGATGACACATAATATACATGTTAAGGAATTCGAATTCAATTATTAGATTAGATAGATACACTATTTCAAACTTTAGATAGTTCATAAAATTTTCCACAAAAGGGATGGGAAAGCTCACGACACATCTCCAAGAACCCAAAGAGAGATTGTCATAGCATATACAATAACCATAGGTTATTCAGAATACCAAACTTGAGATAAAACAACCCCAAATTCTTAGGTAGGAAGGATGGCAATGGCATATGAAGAAGACAAATCACAGAAAAGAGTGTTAAAGAGCTGAAAACAGGGTCATTCCATATCAGTTCTTTCAGACCATGACACCCACTGTCTCAGATTTTGATGATACTTTCTATATTTTATCCATTGTAGTTTGATGGTGGAGATGATGTAATGGGAAAAATGCAGTTTCACCTAAACTTTAAAAGGCTGTACAAAAAACTAGTAGAGATAGTGAAGAGAAACTCATTCGCAACACTACATGCAAGGATAAAACATACCTTTCCTCAAAATCTGAGACGGTGTCAAAACTTTATTTTTCTGGATGAATTGACTTGGAGGTACCCAATAGGGACAAGGAATGTGTTCAAAAGGAATGAAGTAGGAGAGCTTGAGAAAAGAGATGACATGAGTGAGAAAATTGAATTTGAGAGATGATACTAGGTGAAATCCACAGGAGTTTGTCAGTAGCTCATAGAGGAAAGAAATACTTATGCTAGTCTATAACACTAAGAGTCTATTCCTTATTTTTCTACTCCAGGTTTATAGCTAGTCCAATTTTGCTAATGTGCTTACATCTTCCATTGGCAATGCTAAATCTGAAAATGCAAGCTAGACAAATTGCTCAATAAACATACTATAAAAAAATATATTCTATTATGAAAGAAATACTTGACAGTCACAGGTAAAGGACAGTTATAGGTAGCAAAATAGAGTCGTAATTCCAAAACGATACAACAAGAGGTGCAAATTGAAAAAATTCAACTCATACTAATAACAGAGTAACTCCATACCTTGTTCCATTTATGTAACCACTTTTTAATTTCTTCATTGTAGTAATCATCGCATTAGGTATGTTCCCATTGTCTGAAAACAAAAGAATTATCCTCATGAGAAAGAAGAGCTTCAGCCCACATCCACATAGACAACAATCAGCAGATCAAGCATGCAATTTTGGCCCAAAATAAAAAAAAACTCCAAACAAACATTATCTGATATACTTGCAACATAATTGTTGGATGAATCAAACTATTTTCTCCAGTCTTACCTAGCATTTGATCTGATCGGATAGTGATGGTGACAGTAGGACGCCCAATCATATTGTGCCAGTTGATTGTAAGAAACGCCAGGTCATCCATGAAATTGTTTGCCATAAGTTCCTCATCATTAATAGTGTAGTTATCCTCCATATCAAATCTCTAAAAGGTATTTAGGTTAGTAGGGGAAAGGGGCAGACTCATTGATAACCCATTTTAAAGTCCGGATTTGATCTTGTCTTTTAAATTAAAACATGCATCAACAGTAAGTATACTCAAATTACATATTGAAAAACATTTGCTCCTGTACTCATACTCATTCCTCACAATGTGACAGAAATATTTCAGTCATAACAGATAACATCCTATTTTCAATAAAATAAATGAATAATGAATGAATACCTTACTGTGAGGAATTCAAATGTAAATTTGAGACTCCCTTCAGTAAATGTACATGAGTTTAACTGAACTTCAGTAATGATAATAAAAAGTTTTAAGTTCAAATTTATAAAACATAAAAGATAAAACAGCACTAAGAGTACATATTCACATAATTTTCCAAGAATTTTTTACACAAAGGAATTCTTTTACCACTGGGTATTTGAGATTCCATTTGACAACACTTGAGAGCCTGAAGAAATTTCTAATGATTTCCTGAAAACTAAAAACATGCTGGGAAAAATTTTTAAATATAACGTAAGCAAATCACAAGTAAGTCAAAGCCAAATATACAATCCTACATAAGCTTTGCTGCTATTAAAATGTTTGCCTATTTTAACAATCGCTCTAAGAAAGCCAGAAATACTTAACTCTTTCATCATTTTACAGTTTCTAATCCTAGCAGATTTACAATCATCACTTTCTGTTCACATAAACCCATAAGGGCAAAACTCTCTTAGCACAGCAAAAAATCATACAAGAAATCAAGAAAAATTTTCAGAGAAATATTTTTGCCACATCATGAATCCTATGCAACAACATGCAAGAATAGGGTAACAAAATATGAGTTGGAGAAATACTAAAATGCTTTCATCACACAAACACCAAAACCCAAGCATAGCCTAATAGCAAGCTTACCAAAGCATAAAAAAAACATGAAAGCCCAAATGTTAGTCAATATTCACCTCGGTTTATGCATATATTTAAGAAGTACCTCACATTACCTTAATTCCAATTTGATGGAATAATGCCATTTTACCTCCAATGCAAGAAAGAACCACTCATAGAGCATCAGATGAAAATTGTTGTCTGCAATTTTGAACATTGCATGCATTTTAAAATTAATTAGTGTATAATTACTGTGTTAGCCAAAAGATTATCTAGCATTTTTGATATAAAATCACAGTATCAATCAATAATGACTAATGGTATACTGCAGAGAAGAAATGTCAAAAATATTTTTTTACGGAGTGGAGAATCAATAGCTCCAGGTTAGCTAAGTTACAGTTTTAACAAGATAAGACCATACTTCTGCATGTGACGCTACCCTTGAATTGCACAAAAATTTCAATTAAAAAGACTGTTTAGGTTCAAGAAACTGGATAATAAAGGATTACAAATGATGAAAATTTCCCATTGGATTCTTTGATTCTGAGTCAAAATGCATAGAGCTTTGCTGGGAATTTTAGATTCACCTACAGCAAGCCTTCACATTTCTATTTTTTTGATTCCTCAATCAATTCTTTATTTTCGATTTCC
Organism: Ladona fulva; assembly: GCA_000376725.2. Classification (NCBI taxonomy): domain Eukaryota; kingdom Metazoa; phylum Arthropoda; class Insecta; order Odonata; family Libellulidae; genus Ladona; species Ladona fulva. The sequence goes on along the minus strand of KZ309361.1, from coordinate 46,394 downwards.
TGCGTTATACAAAAGATACCTAGGTAAGTTCTACAGTCATAAATTGAAGGAATTGTTACAAAAATACATAATTCATCATACCTATTGATGAATCTAAATGATTTCTCATTTAGTCACATTAATAACCAGATTTCGTTTAGCTAACCTAATAACTGTGATAGAATAAAAAAATCCATGCATAGTTAGAATCTGCCCTTATTAAAACAATTTCCCAAGCTTCTTAAGCACTAATATAAGTATTGACTGAAACGAATGAGAATATATGAAAAATCTGAAAGTAGTAACCAAGAAACCAATATGATCGTAGAGAAATGAAAGAGATAGAGGACCAAAATGATGAAGTAGAGGCCAAGATGTAAATTAGCTTTAAAGAAGTAGTATCAACAAATCTTCATCAAATTAAATGCTAGATGAGAATTTCTGATGTGATGGAAATGTAAGGTCCATTCTCAAGTATGTTAAATAAAGGAATATGAAAGGATTAATTCACTTTCAATCCTGATTAAAACATGCTTGAATATAGATACTAGTGTAAATGAGGAATGAGTGTCATCGATGATCACTATGGCAACGAATGTCAACACTTAAATTACACTGCATTTCAATACTTCAATAAAAGACTGAAGACATATCTTTAGAAGAAAGAAAAATCTTGCTTAGACTTCAGAAGTACTCTGGAGGAACCCTGGAAATCATTTTCAAATACCAAACTGTGTAATCTCTAATAGTAGATGAAATAATACTTTGAGGAAACTAATTGATTTATGATACCTTTGGAGGATAACTTGAACACGTCAATTTTCATTTTGTAGCAAATATTCACAGCTCCTGCTTTTAATCTGTAATAAAATCTCCTCACACCTGCTAGTCCAATACCAAGCAATTAAGAAGAAAGTAATTAATGTTTCTCAAATGATTCCCTGCGAGACCATGTGAGAAACAAACTATGCACAAATACTTCACGATCACATTTTCATTCCAAATGCAAAGTTAGGTTGCAAATAACAGACAATGTAGAAGCCCACAACCACTTGTTAGTCTTACAACATATACAATCTCTAACACCTTACAGGAAAATACATACTATCCAGCCCTTTAGTCAACTGTATTAAAAATGTATACCTAGGTGAATGCTCTTCACTGTCATTACAACCAGAGGCCTTCCTAACATGTTCTGCCAGCTTGATTTGAGAAAATTTATCTCACTCTTGAAAATGTCTATCATCAGCTCATAATCTGAAGCAATGTAGAACCGTTGCAAGTCCGTTAACTAAAGAGAGAAAGGGTTTAATAGAAACTAAGCACAAACAATATGAAAAGCATGCAAGATAACTGAAAATAAGATGGCAACATAGATGTATGACAAATTTGTTTTGAATTTAGATTCCTATTATGCAAAAGATGATTTTAATTATTTTGTTGAAAACTGCATAAAATACATCAAAAGATTAAATCAAAGAGACCATAAATAACAGAGAAAGATACATAGATTGCTCAGTACATCTACAATATATTCATTAACTAAACACTGGGACATTAGTGATGCTTATTGTGGATGATACCTTAAGTCAATAATTTAGTATTATAAGTTAACAATAACATACATACATACATAAGCAAGCAATATACATGAATTCTTGCATAAATGGAACATTGAAAATGTTAATTTTCATACATACCTATTTTAGCAACATACAAAAAAATAAAATGTTATGTGCATATTAGGGTTAATATGATGTCTGACTAACAATAAAAGTGTTGCATTTAAAGGCTATATCATGTTAATGCCAAGCTCATAACAGCATCTTTGATTCATAACCAATTGCACATTTGAAAGAAAGAGAAAAATTACATTTCAGATCCTTAAATATTTACATAAAAAATTTAATTGACAGTACAGCATTTGAATGGTAGTTGAGTCACATAAACAACTTTCTATGAAATTTCAAAGCCATTAAAATTTTAGAGGGCAACCATACAAAAATACTTGATAAATTTATTGATTAAGAGACTGCCTCTTACTTTGAAATGAAAGAATATATCATTGCCTTTCAACTGAACTGAGCAAAATTGCAAACTTCTTAAATGGCGACAGCTAATGTTTAAATAAAATATACTACTAATATTGACTGCAATTCTAATGGAATGATAGAGATTTCATTTGTTAAGAAAGTAATAAGCAGTTGGGTCTCTTTTTATCTTTTACACGTGATTTTGAAATCATAAGGCTTATAATTATATTGAAACCTGAATTTCCCAGTTGCACAAGCTTTGATTGCTAGCTGTAACGCAGTGGTAAAATCATTCAGGTATATATATATTATCTGCTGTAATCATTACTTCATCAAAAAAAATTACCAGAGAAAATTTTGATAGGTTTAGAAACAGTGATCCGTGCCTTTGGATAATTTATTAATTGAAAATATTTTACAAATTACTTTAGATTCTGTCAAAGATACAAATAAAGATAGTGAAATAAAGCATAAGTCTATTCCCTCAATGAGAGTAAAATTCTGAAGCATTTTGAGCGTTATGATGAATTAGAAAATTATTTTCTAGTAAATAATACAGTGAATTAACTTAAAAATCTTGATAATTTCCAAAGAACTTTGTTCCTTGAAATTGCTAGACAACAAAAAAATAAGTAAAATAATCACTGGAAAGTTAAATCACTGATTATATTATTATGATAAAAAATCAAAACAGAGCAAGCATAACACAAGTTTTGTTTGTGAAGAATATTCTTTGCTTTATCATTGTGATCAATTATACAATCAGCCAATGATCATCATAATGAATTCTGTTTTGACATATTTGGCTCCTCCCATACCCAAGTCTATTTTCACAAACACAAATACCCTAACTATAGGGGGAGGTCACTCTGTGGAACATCACTGTCTTTATGAAACAATTATGATACCATTATTGATGAAAAACCTTTAAAACAAATTTAAGAAACTTGTTTCTGAATTTTTCCAAACTACTGAGGTTTTAATTTTCTTTAAATATGCTGCCTTAGCCTTATGAAATTTTAGAAAATTAGAGAGATGTATTTCAATAAAACTTTTCAATAAAATTAGTATGTAATTTCCTACAGATACATTTATTATAGAAAAAAGAGACCTGGTTATATTTTAATAATAGGACACATTAAATACCATAAAGCATGATTTTAAACAGTGAATTATTTCAAAATGGCCTAATTTACAAAATTAAAGGTACAAATTAAAGATACAACATTTAAGCCTTTAAAGCAATAAAAAAGTAAAGAAGATTTAAAGAACTTCTTTTTTTCTTAAAAGGGTTCCTGCCCCCTACAAAAAAGCCAAAAAACCTTACTTTTAATTCAATAAACTAATAAATTCCAATGTATAAAATCATCATCTTTACCAATATTTTCTGCTTAAGACTTAGATCAACTTATTTTAAAAATCATGATGTATTGTAATATTAATTTATTTAAACTTTTGGCTATGCCTAACAGAAATTATGCTCAGAAAAGACGGAAGTTCAATAGGTTTGAAAGAAAAATATTTTACAAAAGAATAATTAAATTTATACAAATTAGGAAAAAAATTCAATGTTTTTATCACTTTATATAACTCTCCAACCCAGATGAGAAATCTAAAATGGATTAGGCACAGTTCATGCATGTATTAAATATCTTAATTGTAAGTTATATTTTTTGATTATGCCTGTGTCAGCTAACAGTTTCACTGAACAGCTTAAATATACAATCATGCACATAAATTATCATGTTTTAGATGAGGTGAAATATGTTAATATAGTGAGAATAGGTAAGAGAATAAGTCAGAAATTTCTTTTTTAGGTGGATGTATTAAAAGTTACAATTGCAAAAATTATAACATAAAAAACTAAGTTCATGGATGAAAATTCTTGGAAATATGTTTGCACTTCAATGTTGATATGAATAATATTTTGTATTCACACATACTGCAAAAACTCTGGTTAAATAAAATTTGCTAAAATGAAGAAGAAAGTAGGATTACAACAGATATAGCCATTAAATGATATTAAATGGAAAAATAATGAATTACAGATCACATTCAGCAAAGGACAACAATATGTATTATAAATGAGGAAGCAAACATTCGTATGACAATTAAAATGCAAGAAATTTAAAAGAAGAACTTGATAGTACATTAAATGCTTTAATCATATCACAAAAAGATAACAACAATGCTGTAAATTACATAAGATAATGCAAAAACTGTAATATAAGAATAAAAAGTGACCGAAAGTAAAAGGGAAAACTAACCTGTGGTGTAAAGGCGAATATACGATCCTGTAATGAATATAATTTACTGGTGCTGAGAATACCAACATCTTTTGATTTTCTTCCAGTAAGGCCAAGTTTATCATTACGCCCTAAAATTAAATGAAATAGAATATGTAAAATGAAACAAAAAATAATCCATACAGAGAACTTAACCACAATAATGTGAAGAAGCTCTTAACTCCTCTATCAAAATTATCATTAATAAAATTATTATAGGGAAATTATTAGAGGGAAATCAACATGCACAAAACATATGCCTGTGTCATACTAAGTGACGGGGCATGAGAACTAAGTGATAGGGCAGGAGATGTCAATACCAATGGTGACAGCAGATTTGATGCCCCAACTCCAATCTCAAATTCTGAAGGAGAGTGTACTCAATCCTCCGATAACAAGCCAATGGAATGATCCAAGAGTGTAAAAGTAATAATCGACAAGGAGGAAAGTGTGTGAAAGCCGTTATAATAAAAAAAGTTATTTTCGTCTCTGGTTGATGCGTTGAAACCAGACATTATCTTAGGAACTGAGTCTTGGCTGCATGAGGATATTTATTCAAACAAACTTTTTCCGCCAGGATTTGTTATATATAGAAGGGATCGAGGTTCATGAGGAGGGGGTATATATGCGTGCATTTCAAATAAGTTTCAGAGTAGACTCTAGTGGGTTCGGGATGACTGCAAAATGTTGGGGGTTAAAATTGTAAATCCGTTGAACAAAAGAGTACTCATCACCATAGTAGCGTATAGAAAACCAAATAACGAATTCCGTCTATTAAACATCCTAAACGACCTCAGCTCTAGTATGAGTAATAACCTCATAGTTATCACAGGTGATCTCAGCCTTCCAACGATCTGTTGGGAAGAGAACGCAGGAGGGGGCGTAGCTCAAGAGTTCGTAAATAGCATTATCCATGAGGGGGGTCTAACTCAGGTAGTCGAAGTCCCTACCAGGGCATCGAACACATTAGACATTTTTCTCTTAAAGCCATTAGACTCACTAATCGGCACAAGCACGATTCTGGGAATAAGTGACCATGAGGCAGTAGAACTTGTTTTAAATTGGGATTCGCCCAAACGGATGCCGGCCCCAAAAAATTTTGAAATTTTTCAGTATAGTAAAGCAGATAATATAGACTTCCAGGAACACTTATGTCATAACTATTCAGAGTGGGCAAGCAAAGAAAGTTCAATGGAAGAGATGTGGCATGACTGAAGGACATTATTTTCAGGGGTATTAATATATATGTTCCCAAGAAGCGTATAAAAAACAATCAGGATCCTGAGTATTACACCAGAAAAATTAGGTCACTCAAAAAGAAAGTTAGGGTTGCATATGAAAGAAAAGATTGCAACTTAAGTTCCTTGGAAAGGTATAAAGAGTTAGTTCCAGAACTGACGAAGGAAAAAGTACTTGCGGAGGAAGTATGTCACAAATACTCTCAACTCAGGGAATCCTAATGAATTATACAAGTACTTGCACAGACGTAAAGGGGATAGCAATAAATTTTACAGACTGAGATAATCTAACACTAAATGAAGACATAGCGGAAGAATTCAATAAATGATTCTCACAAGTCTTTAACAAAGGCCATCAGGGAGTAGATGAATTCTTGAGGGAGGTGAACATTCTCCAAATTATTTAGAAATTTCAAATTTAATTATTTTACGAAAGGTTCAAAAACTAAAAAATTGGAAATTGAAGGGTCCAGACAATATTCCCAGTGATGTGATAAAATTAGGAAATAATGCGATTGTTCCTTATCTAAGAACAATTTTCATTGCTACGCTAAATAACAATTCTATTCCTGACAATTGGATGAAAGCAATCATAATTCCAGTTCATAAAGGAGGCTTAAAATCATTGTTCACCAATCAGCCTAACATCACAGGTTTGCAAAGTAATAGAGAAAATTATCGCAGATCACATTCACAGATGAAAGAGTTTTTTTCACAGTGAAAAAGAAAACAACTGGCTGAGCAAGAGACAATACGGATTCAGATTGGGTTTCTCATGTGAAACACAGCTCCTAGGACTCGTTCAAGATATTTCAGAAACCATAGATATCAGGGAAGATATCGATGCGGTGGTTATCAACCTAGAAAAGGCATTCGATAAAGTACCTCATGACATACTAATTGCAAAGATCCGTAATTTAAATATTGACCAACGGGTTACTGATTGGATACAAATTTTCTTAAAAAAGAGGAAACAGAGAGTTAGAATCGGAGATGTTTTCTCTAAAGAGGTAGATATTACTTCAGGCATTCGGCAAGGTAGCGTTCTCCGGCCATTGCTATTCCTTATTTATGTGAATGACCTCCCATCAAATACTAAGTCCAAAATCAGATTACTTGCCGACTACTGCATATTATATAGGCTTATAACGGAGGCTCAGGATCGCAAACTACAAAATGACTTAAATCAATTAGCCGAGTGGATTAAAGCAAACTGGATGGAAATTAATGTTAGTAAATGTAAGCATATCAAGTTCTCCAGGAGAAAGTCTATAATACAGCATTGCTACTCCCTTAACAACGAAAACATTAATGCCATAACCAAATGCAAATATGTAGGTGTCAAGCTAACTGAGAATCTTAAATGAGGAAGGCACGTCAAGAACATAGTCACAAAGGCTTACAGGAATCTCCATTTTGTAATGAGGAGCCTAAAATGGAATGGGAAAGAAGTCAGGGAAAAAGCATTCAAATCACTGGTCAGGCCAATTATAGAATATGCAACAAGTGTATGGGATCCTCACAAAACAGGCCTTATTAAGAAGCTTGAAGGTGTACAAAGGAAGGTGGCTAGGTATGTAGTCGGCAAACACAAAAAACAGAAAGTGTAAGTAAAATTCTAGCTAATTTGAAGTGGGAATCATTAGAGTCGAAAAGGAAAATATTTACCCGAGATGTACAAAGCATGGAATTCCATGGAGGGCTGAGGTGAACTGAATGCCAGGTTTAAGCTCCTTAGCTATATAGGACATGGCAATCATGACTTGAAAATCAAAGAATGCGAACAGAAAACAGATATCGCAAAATACTCATTTTTTAATAGGGGTCTTCGAGAATGGAATGCTTTATCTGGAGAAGTTCTCATTCCAATGCCGAAAAATGTAAACATTTTTAAAAATAAGCTTAAATCTATTTTTTAATCATTAATCTTCCATAGTTTAAAGCTGTAATTTAATTTTATGTAACATTATAGTGTTTAGAATTAGCCATCTTGAATTATGACTTAATATTATATACATGACTACTCATTTTTCCCATGTCATTATCTAAGTTTAACGTTCTATGATAAGTAAAGTATAATAAGGCCACTGATGGATACAACAAGTTAAGTAAAGAAAGGAACAAAACTCCTAAAACCATCAAAAAAGAACTTATGAGTCTTATGGGCATTTCACTTCCAAAGGAAGCATCATCAGAGACGAAACAAAATTTTTACTTAAGTTCTATGATAAGCTAAATCTAAATGTATATATCTTTTATGTAACTCTCACTGTGTATGTACTTAATTATATGTGTCTTATGTAATGTATTGCCTACAGGAGGTTTTTGGAGGGTTTTCCTTACTGTCCTTGGGCAAATGCCAGGCAATCCTATGTTTAATATGTCATGCTCCCCTCCAGCACTGCCACCTAGCTAGAAGGCCAAATTGCAGTGAAAATGAAAATAAATAAAAATAAAAAATATAACACACTCATTATTGATAAATTAAATTTCAGTCTCACACTCACAATTTATTCTCAAAAATATCATATGAGTGATTCTAATGGTTATGAACATATTTTGATAAACCTAGATTTCATATGTAAGACGTTCGGTGACGTTGATATGTTTAGATTTTCTTGACAGATTATTTAAACAAAAAATGCATGAGCATCAAATTATTACAAAATAAAGGATCCATTCACTTGAAAGTAAATATTTTTATAGAATAACTATGAATACTTCCCTTCTTGCCCTAATCTAAGTTTGTCTTATTCCCAAATATGTATATTCCCATAAATGTATTTTCACTCAATTCTACTGAGATAATAATTATAATGATGACAGATGATAATTAATTCTACATCTACATAAATACCCTGCAAGCTGCCTTTTGGTGTGTGGCTTCATAATTGAAACATACATTCTTTATAACTTACCTAAGTAAGTGTATAAGTGACTTAAAACACGAGCAGGCTGAACTTCTATGGGTGCCACTTCTGCTATAGTTTGAACCTGTAAGAATTATAAGAGGGAAACAAAATGATGATTGCTTCATAATTAAGGGAAATAAAATGCATCAATGTAAAAGTCTCACATCTCATAAAAGTATCTCACATCAATCTTCATTTATAATAACCATAGTATATATAACCATCAAGAAGAATTGTAGATTCCAATGGTAGAATTATTATTTAATTGAGATGATACTAATACATAAATCTGCTTGAGAAATTTGAGCACCAGATACACTTCTGCTAATTTACAATTACACAACTGATTCATTAGCAAGTATTGAAAAGTTAAAAATCTCAAATTACCAAAGGCGATGAAGACATTGATATAACAGCTAATTTTAAATTATTCCATTTGAATTAATTTTGGTTATGCCATGAAAATTACTCCAATTTAAAGCTGAAGAAAAATATCATAATAAAAAACTTAAGAAAATGATTAATAATGTAGCACGTTACATGGAAGTCATGCTGCAGCAATTTGTCTCGAACATCTGTATCTTCCGCAAGAATGACAACTTGAACCACTACGTCTGGTTTCTTCTCTGAACAAAGACGTCGATTCAGGGGATCCAACTCTCCTGCTGCAAGAAATCCCTGTAATAGATAATTTCCAGTAATCAAATCAACTGGCAATAACTACATCACATCATAAATAGGTTTAATAAACAAGNCCCTTCCATTTGACCCACTCATTCCGGACCAGTCTACCAGCGAGAGGTTTAAGTCACCTGCAATTATAACAGCTTTGTTTATGTCCCATGTGTTACAAGTCATTTCCTCGACCTTTTCTAATATTCCAAGGTCCCCTCCAGGGGGTCGGTACATCCCAACTAGCTGGAATTTTAATTGACTGACTTTATCTTCCACGTCTACATATAGGATTTCAAAGTCATTGTCTTTGGAGACCATTCTGCTTGTGAAACTTTTTGACACGCATATAAAAACACCGCCCCCTTTTCCTACTCTATCCCTTCTATAAACTTCATACGTTTTAGGAAATATTTCTAACGAGTCAACATCTTCTGTCAGCCAAGATTCTGTTCCTATAACTATATCGGACTTGGTAGAGTCAATTAGTGTATTAAACTCATGAATTTTGTTATTGATGCTACGGCAGTTTATCTGTAAAAGCCTTAGTAACCTATCCTTTTTCCTATTCACTGTCACAGAATTTACATTTGTTTTTACAGCTACTCTTGCATTAGTCACACAATTCCCCAACATATTCTCACCACTTACTCCGTTGATTAGTTTTTTGTTAGGATTTGCTTTAAATGCTTGACAACTCTACGAAACAACTGACCTAGTTTGATGTTGCCTCTCCGGTTCAGATGAATCCCATCCCTCCCTAAATCGTTTATGTTCAGCCAGCAGTTCGGATCCACGAAAGTCAGACCCTTTGCTTTACATGCCCATTCAATACCATTGTTTATATAATTGATACAAACGTCCGACACATCATTTCTCCTCAATATTCCACACACAGCTATATTTGCCTCCGCGAACTTCTCTTTCGCCACACTACACAGATCCCACACATATCCTATAACATGATCCTCACTTTCGGCTGTCTTCACGTCATTGGTGCCAACATGTATTAAGACCACTTTTTCTTTCCTATTACTACTCATTTTCTCGATTTTCTGTTCTAGCTGTTCCGCTCTAATGCCTGGATAGCACTCCACCATGGCCCCNTATCTATGTTACATTCTGTAAAATTAAATTAACATCTTAAATTCAACTACACAAACCTTAGATAACAGAATGATAGCTTTACAATTAATATTTTACGTCGTTTCTATTGATTCGATGGAATTTAATTGATTTATTTCATTGTAATTTACTTCTTATACTACCTAGTGAAGGGATGTGTTTTTTAATTTTGAGAGTTCTTCTATAGGTTACGCTTGAACGATTCTTTTACAGTGTATTTGTCTAGATAACGTCTTTCGACTTAACTTTCCTTAGCAAGTTTTGCAGTTTTTAAATGTAATTTCAAATTCCATTCTCGACANTACCAAGTAGCGAAGGAAAAGGCTATGAATAGGGAATATTAGGGCACATGGACCTACCAAAAGGTAGAACACTTATGTATGTATTGCGAGAAGATTGCGCAGGAGTTGTGTTGTGGGAGTAAATAAGTTAAAGCAAGAGAGAGATTCAGCATCAGATAAAATTTGGACAGCATTATTTTGCAATAAAAATAAACTTGATTTAATTACACAGATATTTGTTATGGAGCTGGCTCAGTATTTTCAAAAAGTGTTATTAGAGAGTTGGTGATATTTCATCGTAAATGAACGTTAAATAAAGGATTACTCCAATACCACCAAGAAAACCACCACTTTTTTCTTGGTGGTATTGGAGTAATCCTTTATTTAACGTTAAGGTTACCATCTGTAGTCCGTCTACTTCATCGTAAATTAATTAATAATTTGATTTATGTAAAAGATTTTTTAGCCCGCAGTATTTTAAAATAATAAATAGTGATTATTGGATTAAAAAATCCTTTGGGATCATCCGCAGGACTCTATCCTGCAAAGTACTCAAACATTTCCTTAATACTTTAGATTAAATTAATTCTCATCAGATCATTAGATTGATAAATAATAAAATAAAGGGTGCTATTATTCTAATATCTATGTTACATTCTGTAAAATTAAATTAACAACTTAAATTCAACTACACAAACCTTAGATAACAGAATGATAGCTTTACAATTAATCTTGTACGTCGTTTCTATTGATTCGATGGAATTTAATTGATTTATTTCATTGTAATTTCCTTCTTATACTACCTAGTGAAGGATTGTTTTTTTTTAATTTTGAGAGTTCTTCTACAGGTTACGCTTGAACGATTCCTTTCCAGTGTATTTGTCCAGATAACGTCTTTCGACTTAACTTTCCTTAGCAAGTTTTGCAGTTTTTTAATGTAATTTCAAATCCCATTCTCGAGAGCATTTTTCTGCAAAATTCTTTAGTTGAAATACAGTTAATCGCCTTCTTATTCCATATTATTATTATTATCCTACGAATGTAAAGAGCATGAAACGTAATTAAAAAGTTTTAATTACGTATTTTCAATTATACAATGATGTCATATTTTTATTAGAGGATAATTGAGGCAGCAAAAACAATTTTACCCGATACATCCAGGGAAGAGTAAATTAATCGTAAAATTCAGGCCTAATTGAGGAAATCCGACCTTTCTTCTTTTTTAGTACTATATTGCTAACATAGTAAAAAGAAACAATAAATTTAAAAAAGATTTTGTCGATAATAATGATATAAAAGCCTTCGACGTGTTTCACATAGATTTAAAAAGGTGCCAAAAAAGTGTTTCACTCAGTTCCCTCCTTCCAACAGCCAATAGAATGCGGAGAATACTTTAGACTCACTCTCTTCGTGCTTCACGCTAGTTATGCAGGTTACGTCGAAGGTGGTAAGATTTATGTGGAAGTAGCTGTACATTATCAATGATGCAGAAGAGGACATTATTGAAGACTTTGTGTGGGAGGATATTGTGAATTATGAGGGAAATAGAGAAGAATTTGTTGGTGGCCATGGATCTCAAAAAGAAGCAAGGGATATGAATGACCTAGTGAGTATATTTGAATTATTCCATGATTTTGACTTTATAAAAAGCATCGCATAAGAAACAAATCATTATGCTGAACAGCATATGCAGTCAAGCAGAGGAATATTCTCAAAAAAATCAAGAATTGCCTCATGGAGGGTAGTGACAGTGGAAGAAATTTACACCGTGCTTTAACTTTTCGTGCTCATGGGAATTATTCAGAAGCCAAAAATTCGCTCTTATTTTTCCACAAAAAGAATTTTATCTACACCAGGATTTGCAGATGTTATCTCTTGAGATCGTCTCGAGATAATTTGGAAATACCTCCACTTTTCTGATAATGAAGCTAAAGATGATTCTGGTTCTTCTACTAAACTACGTAAATTCTTTCCTGTCATTTCTCATCTCAATTCAAAAATCAAAAAATACTTTTTACCAAGTAGAAACATTTCAATAGATGAATCCATAACGTTATGGAAGGGCCGCTTATCCTTCAAGCAGTGCCTTCCCCTCAAGTCTTCCAAGTTTGGTATAAAAACATTTGAACTATGTGATTAAAAAACTGGATATTTGTGGTCATTTATTGTTTATACTAGAAAAGACACAGAAATACACTCATCCCTAATCATGGGCGATGTAAATAAGACAGCAAAAATAGTTTTAAATTTATCTCAGCAACTTTTGGATCAAGGATGAATGCTCTGGACAGATAACTATTACAATTCACCTATCCTAGCTAGATTACTGAAAATTAATTATCACACAGACTGCATAGTAACATTACGATTAAATCCAAAAAATTTTTCTCAGAGGATGAAAGAGAAGCAGTTGAAAAAGGGAGAAGTGTTTGATAAACATTCCGGTCCAATTTCTGTGCTGAAATGGAGTGATAAAAAAATTGTATCTATGATATCAATGTACCATCGTGCAGAAATGAAAACTGAAGCAAAAGGACAAAAGATAAAGACAAAACCTATCAGTGTGATAGATTATAATAGGTGTATGGGTGGAGTAGACTTGAAAGATCAACTTCTACAATCATATTTGATTGAAAGGAAAAGAAATACCAAGTGGTACATAAAGGTATTTCGAAGGTTGTTGAATACGGCAGTGCTAAATTCCATGGTGATCTACCAGGCCAACACAGGAAAAAAAGTTGATCGGTTCTTTCTCTGAATTCAATTGATAGAAGAACTACTGATAAAATATACAAAAGAGGATGGTTATCAGCAATCAGGCAGGCATCCATCTGATAACAAACTACCGCGCCTCATAGAGGGACATTTTATGAAGAGGATTCCCCCATCTGAAACAAAATTACATCCACAAAGGTGTGCTAGACATGGAAAGAGAAAGGACACCGTATATTGGTGAAAAAAATGTGATGTTGGCCTCTGCTTCAATTTCTTTGAGAACTATCACACTAAGCAGAATTATTGAGGTAAGCTGTTATTCATTAAATTTTTCTTGATTATCGAAAGGACTACAACAAATGCAAAATATATCGTCATTTTTACTAAATAAAAGTAAGTGTTTTAGTATTGTGAAGCAAACTAAACACAATTAATGAAAATAAACTTGAACCACCAGGCTTAAAGTATATTGAGGNGCTGCGTTTAACACCCATGTTTCACTTCCATATGTCAAAACTGGTAGAATGCATTGGTTGAAGACCTTTCTCTTCAAGACCATAGGCATTTTCGACTTCAGAATATGGGCGTTTCTTCCGAAGGCACTCCAGCCTAGTTTCATCCTTCGATTCACTTCATTAATCCTGTTTATTCTCCTGTCGTAACCAGTTGTCCTAGGTAAGTGTACTCTGAACAAATATCAAGTGGTATCTGTTGTAGTTAAATTGGTACTTGTGCTGCAAAAGAATTATACATTACCCTTAGTTTTCGATAAGTTTATCCAGAGTCATATTTTCTGCCCTGCCATGTGCAGTTCTTGGAGTCCTGATGCTAGATCTTTACTGTTAGTTGCAAAGAGTACTCTCTCAAAAGTATATCATCTGTGAAACGCAGATGACTGATGTACTCTCCATTGATTCAAAGGCCTTTTTCGTCCCAGTCTAAGGTTTTAAAAACTTCTTCCAGAACGGCTGTAAAAAGAATTAGTGAAAGGCAGTGGCCTTGTCTCACTCCCTTCTCAATCTGGAATTGCTCTATTTCTTCATGCAGCATTACAGAGGCTGTGGCGTCCTTGTAGATGCTGTGCAAGAGTTGCATATACTTGGCATCTATTCTTTGTTTCCCTAGAGCCTCCAAATGTTTACATAGATTAGTGATCTAAGGCTTTCCTGGTGGATAGCTTGTAAAAAGGTTTCTCGGGTTTCCAACCAGGTGAGTTCAGGTAACATTGCACCTCAGAGCAGCCCTGAGGAAGATGACAGAGTTTGTCATCGAAACGTTGGCAACTGCAATGTTACCTGAACTCACCTGGTTGGAAACCGTTTACATAGATTATTTTCACAAAGAAATTAAAACATCTCACTCAAATTAGACAAAATTATTTGAACTATATGAACTATTTACTCTGACTATAAGCTAATACATACATACATAAAATTGCGAATGAAATCTTTGTAATAAGTGATTCCGATGAAAGTCGAGAAGTGACAGTGAAAACTATATTGAAGATAGAACAGAACTTGAAGCGGTAAAGTACAGCTACTTCCACATAAATCTTATCACCCTGTATGAAGGGGCAGTGAGTTTCAAGCCAGCGAGCCTTGAGAAGAGAGAGAGAGATAGAGAGAGAGGAAAAACATGGAGGATATACTTCGTGTCCTAACTCCGCTTGCAGTGTTTGAAAGGATTTTTTTATGTTATTAATATTACAATCATTTATTAGTTTCCACGGTTTGGTGGCATTAACGTAGCAGAATAGTATTATACCAACACCAATGTCGGAAAGCATGAATTCAGTGCTTTAAAATCAGTTGTAACGATTTCGTATTATATCTAGCTTTCCGTCTCACAAAGAGAGGAACGTCGCTCAGAGATCCCATTATTTCTGAAGCAAGCGGGCAAGGAGGCAAGTGACCTTGAAAATTTTGAGTTTAGGTGACCATAGGTNCTCATTCAACACTATAACATTGCCGCAGCTGAAATGGAACCACTTCTCACACTTATTGCATTGCACCCCCTTAGTGAGCTTCCTCTTGCAGTCAAAACATTTGAGTCCAGACATCCCGTAATCTTTACTTTCACCTCGGAGCGACCTGAGGACACGACCTCACCCAACGAGTGCCAGCGGAGGAATGACAATGGAAAACATATTGTGATACAAGCTCCCACCAATGGTGGAAGTCATTACTTTAACTACAAAGTGACTCATAGTATCATATTACTTGGTGTTGCAAATGCTAACTACCAATTTACTTATATTGATGTTGGATGCAACAGAAAGGTGTCAGATGGTGAGGTCTTTCAGAATTGCTCATTATATGATTTACTTGAAAATGGTTCTGCTCGTTTTCCTGACCATAAACCCCTTCCAGGCAGAAACATGCGTTACATATTTTTTTATCACCGATTATGCTTTCACTATGAGGTCATACATTTTGAAGCCGTATTCATCCTGCAATCAGTCTGCAACAAATCAAATTTTCAACCATAGGTTGTTGAGAGCTTGTTGAATTGTTGAAAATGCCTTTGGTATTATGGCAAACAAATTTCGCGTCTTTGGAAACCTATTAATATAAGTCCTGATATAACAGCAAATATAGTTTTGGCTGTTTGCACATTGCACAACTTCTTATTATCGACAAAAGATTCAGGCGAAAATTGCTTTACTCCCCGTGTTGCTGATTCAGAACATCCAGAAACTCATGAAACTATGCCAGGCAGTTGGCTTGAAGACAGTATGCTGGGAAATTCAATTTCTCTCATTAGAATGAGGGAAGAATTGCAACTACACAACTTCACAGAGAGATGTGAGGGTGGAATTTAAGGAGTATTTCATGTGGTGAAGTTGCATGGCAGTATAGGCACATTGTGCGATGTAAATGTGCTTCTCTGCCCAATCATATTTTCATGTTAAGTAATTACGATGCTGATAAAAGTTTCGTACAACATCTGTGATGTATAATTTGTGTTAAAACTTGAAATGATAAAACTTATTCGATACAAGGATACGTTTTTCTATAAAGTAAAGCTACTTAACAAATTAGCCTGCATAAAACAGGCCGTCACCACAGAAATTTAAAATTTCAGAGCTGAAAAACATAGCCAATTACTGACGTAGTTTCCAGACGCCCACTTCCACTTTTCTTCTTCCTCATCTTTGACAATTCTTGGGACACCTAAGAATAGGTCAATATAATGAGAATAAGTCTGAAATATATCTTATTAAAGCTATTTTCTATTTCATGCAAAAATGTATTTTGCTTACCTGGTTCCTTAAATTGTGCCATTTCCTCTGTACTTCATTTACCGTGCAGTTGAATTTTACTGCAATTTCCTCTACAGCTCTCTGCTTCTTCTTTCGATTACAATATTCTATGCTTTTAGTATTCCATAGAATATCCTCCTTTTCAAATAAGGCAATGAGCTGGAACACCTCTTCTTCTCTAGACCAGTCTTTACGAGCCATATTGAAACAATGACCACCAAAGATACTGTCGCACTATACAAGCGAGCCTTGTACAGAGGATAGAATGTCTAACAGTGAAGTTTCCCCCTGTCCACTCGCAAGTAAGCTCTGACAGCCTCAATATCTGATAGCACAGCCATTGCTGTCTGACAGTTACTCTCAGCCCTATGTCCATTTGCAAGATTCACTGTCAATAGTTATTTACTGTCAGGTGGGTATGCACCTTAAGAAACGGAGATTCTGACTACCACTTGCACTGACAATGAGCTAAATTCGGATTCTAAGATATTCTTTCGCAAATGTATATTGTAATGTCTGCAGATGTTTTGTGCTTTGGCACTTCCCTCCTCCTCACATTGCTTTCATAAACACTTTTTCAGTATCTGTGATGCTTCTTTATTGCTCTTGATGAAAATTCTCAATGACAATGCAATATGTGTTAGGATTTTTGTTAGAAAAAACATTGGAGGTTTTTTTCTGCCGCAGTGTATCTGGTGTTGCTGCATTGCTGAGTGCTTTGCTGCAGTGTAAGCTGCCGCTCTCTCATCCCACTTCGTATTGCTATTAATTTTGAGTTCTGACCCTCTACTCGTGGCTTCTCTAAACAATTCTTCGATATCTCTCATGGTTATTCATCTAAAGAGATATGAAGCATTTTGTCCATGCATCGTCATTGGCTCTCTTCTCCACTGTTGCTCTTTTGCTGTTACTTTTGAAGGACAGCAGTAGTTCCCAAGTTCTCTTTTGCAATAGTTTCTTTTTTGCTTTTATTATTTTGTAAAGGATTAACATCATTCAAAGTAATAAAAAGTAAAATATTTCCTTTTCTTTTAAAACACCTTTCGCATAGTTTCTCAATTTCACGATTTAGGTCACCATCATTTTTTTGCACTATAGAATACGTAAAACAATTCAATTTTTAACTAATATTTCTACAATATTGTTGATGTTACAATCAAAAATAGTTAAGCAATTACAAGACAAAAATATTGAAAGTGTTCTCTTTGAATTGTGCAAAGACAGCAAGTCTTCAACAGAAATAGCATATATTACCCACAAAGTTAGATATCCGAGTATAATCACTTCAAGGTTCAGTTATAAATTAGAAATATAAAGCTAGGCCACAATACATGTGCCACATTTGATGCAAATTAAATAAATTTCAGTTTTAGAACCCAAGCTTTCCTCCATACTGCAATTTATCATGCAAATAAACAAAAATAATTTTATGATTTAACTCAAGTTACATAATGAGAATCATTCAGATTTATTTTCAAGCTAATTATTAAAAATTTGGGATCTTCTTTGGGAAGAAATTGTTTTAAGTCTTTCAAAGAAGAAGCTTTGAACACTTAGATATTTCAAGAGTAAAAACTGAGCATACTGAACAGTAGGTATACTTACAATAAACGCAAAGTGAGAAAACCTAATGGATACCTTGATATAGATGATGTATACCAATAAGATCATGGCAGGAGTAACAATTGTAGTGATATAAAAGTATCAGAGAAGTATCACATTGCACTTACTTCTTCAAGACCTTCTGTATACTCAGTGACAGCTTCTTTATCACCACTGAAGAAATAGTCAATTACGAGGTAACAAAAGAATAAAGGCCATTCACACTCTATGTTCTCAAACATACGCAACTCCCATGGCTCATAATACAATCTGTTGGGATCCTAGGGAAATAGAACAATTGACAAGATTAGAATGCATAACATCAAAGACAAAAACTCATAATATTAATATTTTAACTAAAGGAATATATTGGCATTCATAATAAATTTTATATGTTCAGGTGTATTTAAAAAGTGTCTAACCTCCTTAGGAGTTTTATAACCATCTCTCAAGAAACGCTTGCACCCATAACGACCTTGAAGCCTATCAACAATGGAGGCTCTTGTTAAGCGTATCAAGTCAGGGTCATCAACAGCAAAGGCTGGAAAACTAATGATTGATAGCAACCCACTGTCCAACTCCTTGGAATTGGATTCTCTAGGAAGAATTGACTGAAAAATTAATGATAAATTATTCACTACATCTCTCTACCAAATTTACCGAATGCATTTAAAAATATTTTAAAATTGCAGGACCTTAATATGATGTCACAAACTGCTGGAGAGTAATATACCAGTATACAAAAATACGATTTTAGAACAAGGAGAAATAGAATAGAAGCATCATTTTCGAATACGAAAATGATGCTTCTAAAAAAATTATAATAAAGCATTTTCATTTTCCCTATGCTTTTTTAAATTACTAAATCACATTCTTTCATCTCTTCCTTTGTTTTATAGACTAATTCTATAGTTCTTATAGATATTTTCAACATTTCCTGAGAGTAAAATCAATTTCCAAAACAATCTAAACTCCCTTTTTTAACATAAAATAAAAGAAATATTAAATTATACC
Source organism: Ladona fulva (assembly GCA_000376725.2). NCBI lineage: Eukaryota > Metazoa > Arthropoda > Insecta > Odonata > Libellulidae > Ladona > Ladona fulva. The sequence goes on along the minus strand of KZ309361.1, from coordinate 27,276 downwards.
TTATATATATAAATCAGAGAATGAGTCATAGGACCAAAAAGTTAGGGGAAGAGCCAATCCAAATATGCATATGGCTAAAGATAGAAAGTGAAGTCACACTTACTAAAGCTAAAAACTCCTCAAACTTAAGGGGGTCTCCTGGTTTATCCCGTCAAAAAATCGACTTTTTTATTGTTTTAAAAAATAGTAGAACATTTACAGAACATACTGTGAAAGCTTCAAATCTTTATTCATAATATTAACTAAACTACAGCCAATTTCTTAAGCCTATTTATGCAACTGCATGAGAAGAGTGGAAGCAGCGGTCATCCCTCGCATGGCTCTCTCAGCGGGTACTTGAGGAACAGATGTTTTATGCCTTAGACCCTTCATATTTTAAGAATACTTTGGGTGCCATAAACACTTAACTCTTAGGTGCAAATTTTGGTGAGATACATATTATGCATGTTGCATGCTATACGTGGTGCTGATGCTGAGATGTGGCACTCCATACACCATACTGATCTCTGACATTCGTTTTGAAAATTTACGAGGCCTCTTTCATTTGGTCATATGAGTCACGAATGTGCCCTTTGTCTATCTGAAGAATTTGTTCCTGTAAACAACTGCTTTGACTACATGGTTTTGCTCTTTGGGCAGTTAGAGGAATGAAAAGAAAATCTCGCCTCTAGTGTCTCAACTCAGCGTTTTACCAGATTATAGGATGGCTGGGTATTCTTTTCTACATAGTTTATCTTTTAGGGCATCTGTTTCTTCTCTCTCTCGTAATAAGAAAGGTCCAGAGATATCTTGATGTAATAAAAGTTAGGCGCAGTATGATTTGTTGCAAGGATTCCTCTGATTCTTGTTTCTAAGTGGATCCAGTCTTAGAGAAAATTTTGGAGGTTTTAGTCATAGTTTCCTATGTTTTTGGTTAAACTGTATGATTCCTTATCGAAAGGAAGAAAGAACCAAGGTTTTCGTGAAATAAGACCCAGGGAACGTATGTATTACAGTAATCAATACACAGAGAAAAAGAAGAAAAACTGGTAGAAAGTGCAACTGATAGGAAACTACATTCCTATTAATGAAAGTGTAGGTTGTTATCATATGCATTTTAACATGATTATAAAATTTTTAACAGTTTTCAGTGCACTTGCAGTAAGACGTATTGGAGAGCATGCTGTTTGGCACCTGGCCCCAAAATACTCCAATTCTGGCACAAAATTAGCAAAATCGCCGCCTACAGATGTTTTATAGAAAGGTTACTCTGCTGGAATTAAAATAATGGAAGAATTAGGCATAGAAATGGGGCAGCAATTTAAGATTTATGCCGACAGCTATGACCATGAGAGGTTGGCAAGGCAGGAGCGCCAAAGCTTGAGCAGTGCAATGGAGGCTCGAATAATTCTAAGAGAGAAAAAAATGGAGGTTAATGACTTTCATAAAGATGCAAAAAGTTTGCTATATTCATCAGGAATGTTAGATAAGCAGTTAACATTCATAAATTTATTCTTTATGGTAGATATTCATAACAAAAACTTTAAACTTGTTTTTCTCAAAACTGTTTTTCAAATTGATGTGCACGATAACTCAAAAACTATTTCAACTATTAAGATTTTCTTTTGCATGCCTTTTGAGCATTACGTTATCTATTATGTGAACCTCAGATNTAAAACCAACTAATTAAATAACAAATTAATTAAAATTAACTAAAACTAAAAATACATCAACATTTACAAGTGCTCAAGTGAGTCAGACAGCGCTGTTTGGGTGGCCTGAAATATTATTGGGGACAAAGAATACTACGATGAGGGAGAAAAGGATGATGTGGATGCAAAGCAGTGGTCATCCTCATCCATAATGCCTGCAAGTGCTTTTCTAATTTTGCTTTTGAGCCGTCTTTTATTAAATTCCGACTTTAAATTTCTTAAATCAGAAGCAACATATTGTCCGAAAATATCGCACTCATCTTGTTGCTTCTGCATGGCTTTTAAATAACACTTCTTCTTCTACTGATGGCTTTTTTTATTTTTTCTGTCCCATAGTGTTTACAGTATCTCTGTCTTCCTCAATGATGACTTCTGTTTCAGCATTTTCTTCCTCTCTGCCTTCTTGAAAAGCCTATTTGAATATAATATAAGGATTCAGACAAATGAAGAGATAAATGATCTTATTCAAGGAGAGAACATTGTTCGATTCATTAAAGCCCAGAGGATCAGGTGGCTTGGAGATCTACACGGCATGGAACCCTCAAGATCCGTTAAGAAAATCGATGACTGGAGACCCACAGAGGGAAGACCAAGAGGCAGGCCTTGTAAAAGATGGAAAGATGGAGTGATAGAAGATCTGAGGAAAATGGGAGTCAGGAACTGGAGGACCATCGCTACTGATAGAAATGCCTGGAGAAGAGTCGTGAAGGAGGCCAAGGTCCACGGAGGACTGTAGCGCCATAGGAAGAAGATAAATTCGAATTAATAAGTAATTGTGCAAAATTACATTTCAGTTTCCTGAAACCAGAGAAGAATGGCTAAGACATGCTGAAGCATTCAATGTTCAATGGAATTTTTCTCATTGCCTGGGCACCCTCAATTATTATTATTACAAAAACCTTACAATTGGAAAAAATTTCCGGTGGCAAGGGGTAAAATACAAACAATAGTATAATACAAAATAAAAGAGAATAATAAAAAATTAAAAACAACAAACATAACTCAAATCCAAATATTCTTAAAATACCACAACACAAGTAAACACAAGTCAATCCGTCTAGTGCACAGTAATATCTCACAAAACATATAAATCTCGCACCACGTCTAAAATCTTTCATGTCTTTTTCAGGGTAAAATACTCTAATCCACCTAAACTTCATTATCAAAAACACACAATCTTCCTATTCTTTTTAAAAACTCCCTGTGATTTGCTGGGAAAGGATTAAAAATTCCATCGGGTAAATTATTCCATTCGACAAGTGTTCTATTTAAAAAGGAGTATTTTCCCACATTCGTCCGCTGCTTCAACAGTTTTAGCTTATGTCCATGGTCGTTCCTACCATAAAATTCTGCACGTTTCACTTCNGTTTGTAAACTGATAGAAATCGCTAACCGCAGTATCACTATATATACAGGTCTATGGATTATTCGAAATCTTACCAAACTCTAGGGGTATATGTTATCAGTAATCGACGTAGAATGTTCCAGTTACTGAGGCAGTGAACTATTGGGGTGTGAAAAATTAAGTAATTGCATTTAAAATGCTCATTTTAGTGATATTATAATAGTTACTTTAGTTGACCGGGCAAGATCATCTTCAAACCTCAGTTTATCTTACTTTATCAATGTTCCTAGTTAAACATTTAACAACTCAAACAAATTGTTTATCGTAAGCACAGAGAATAAAATGTTTGATAGTATTCCTTACGTTCAGTTTTCCAAATATTTCAATCACTGAACTTGATAACTGCGTCAAGGAACAAGATAGAGCATAGATAACAATACGTATAAACAAAGTGAACAATTTTTGAAGTGGAACTCTATGAATATTAGTTCATGATAGTCAGAATTTCTTATTTTAAAATTTTAGTTGTTGATTTAGTTATTTAGTATAAGCTAATAGAGTTTATGTTATTCATTTAAAACAAAGGATAGAGAAACAGTCTATTAAAATGCACCTAAACATTGTAAATATTATATTATAATTCAAATTTTCCGAATGTCTAATTTCATCTGCAATTATCTTTCTTTGATTGCTATTTTAAGGGGAAAAGCAAACAATTCGAAACATCCTCACAAAGTTCATAGAGTATTATGGTATCTCGAGGATGAATTATGTTACAATGTTCCTTGGAGTGAATGAAGAAGTAGTGGATTATATGTAG
>KZ309361.1:0-13813 GCA_000376725.2 Ladona fulva | reverse complement strand
ATAGTGCTGAATCCCTTGCGAAATCCAGCTTGTTCTCTGGGCTGGGCAGCTGCCAGGGACGTCTTCAGACGTGCAGCTATTACTCTCATGAACGTTTTGTAAATAACAGGGAGGAGGCTGATGGGGCGGTAGTTCTTCAAATCTTCCTTGCTTCCTTTCTTGTGCAAAAGAACAATCTTTGCATGATACCAGTCCTTGGGAATTCTCCCTTGTCTAAGGCAATTAGTGAATAATTGCGCTAAAAAGGGAGAAATCTCTGAATCACCCACCAAGTTTCAAATATTCTGCTAAAACTCCATCTGCTCCTCTTGCCTTTCCATTCTTCATCTTGGTGTTGGTGAAGTACACTGATAGTGTCCTCAGTATTGCTTGTCTATTGGAAGTTGTTGTGCCATCTTCTTTTTGGACGGCCAAGATTTGTTTCTTTCCCATTGCTAGACGTTGTCTGACCCTCTTCATGCTCTTGTTGGTCTTTATAGCGTTTTGCATGATTCTTTCGTTAAAATTCCTCACATCTTCCTTTATTGCCACTGATGGACTTGCATAGTTTGACATATTTGATATTCTCCTTTGGCAAGTCTGAGTGCTTCAGTTGCTTTTGCTGTTTCATCATTTTCTTGGTTCTGTTGCTGAACTTCTTATCCCTTGGTCTTTTTGGTGTACTTGCTACTTCTTCTGCAGCTGCCTTCATGACTTTGGCTACCTCTTTTTGTTCAGCCTTGGAATTTGTATCCTATATCCAGAGAAGCATCTATATATAACTAGCTGATCCCACGCTAATATTTGCACTTGTTATGTATATAATGTGTGCAAAAACTAAAATGCTTGTGACTTTATTTAAGGAAACTTATCTTCACACAATAATTAATATTATTATGTCTGTTTTGAATCATCAAACATTATATCTGATCAGTTAATCACATCAGTTTCCAAAACCATGATCTTCAACTTCATCGCTATATTGATACTTTTTTATCTCATCCTGGTACTTTTTTAATTTCAAAGACTGTGAGTTTCAAGATTGTCAATGAGTAGGTTAAGCTAAACAGACATTTAATTTGCTTAAGCAATATAAAAATATAAACACTGTAATAAAAAATCTTGAGCTAAAATATACAAACGAATTAGCAAATATCTTCTTTGTCAATGTTCCACACATACTAATTACTTTTACATCCAAAACTCATTTAAGAACAAAATATTTAATTAAAGATATTTACAATACAATAAAAAGCGTTTTTTCCTATCGTTCTTAAGTTCTTAATTTAATTCTTTGGACCACAATATCGAAGGTAATAAAAACTATTAAATATTAGCAATATCAAATTACCCAAATTTCGATATCTGGAATTTAATGCATTTTGATTTACTGAAAACATTTGGAAGAAGTTTTGATTTAAAGTAGGGCTGAAGTCTCGAATAGGTGCCCATCACTCTCAAGTTTAGTTTCCATATTTTCCACTAGGTGGGAGATGAGTCTTCTCCGTCAGATTTTCTTGCATAGATTCTCTCTGCATTTTGTTTTTATTCTGTGTTATAATTTTGCATTTTGTTTTCATGTTGCATTGTTTTACCATGTTGTGTTATTAGCTTTGTGCTCAGTATTACCTTTTTTTTCCTTTTGAAAATTTTTCCACTTATTTACCCTCATGGTCGGGTGCTGTTCAGCAACCCGAAAACAACACCCAATGTTAGCAAGTTAGGGTGGCCTCATCACTTCAAGATGGCACACTTGATATTGAGAAAATTTAAACGCAATGGGCAGTTATTCAAGACTTCAACCTAAAGTAGCTAATTTTAATTATATTCATTTACATCCACGTTGGTTATAAGCATTCCAAATATTGCCCAGAGCCAAAGCGACATTCCTGATTTACACAGTTCTTGATTTTAACTTTAGAACATCAAAGCCACTGTATAAAAAAATATATCAAAGCCATATATTTAAAAAAAGTTAATTCCATTCTTAGACTATTAAACTGTATAATTATTTGACCAACATTGTGAAGTAATTTCTATTTATAAGTGTCACTTTTAATTTCGCTCTCGCGATTCAGCTAATATCATCATCGTAATTCTGTCCTAGGACAGGTCTCAACGGCACTGCTGTCTCCATGCATCTCTATCCTGTGCATCCCGTTTCACATTTTGGTATTTCCTTCCTTTCTTCAAATCACTTAGCATTCCATACCTCCTTCTTCCTTTTCCTCTTTTCCCATTTATCTTTCCTTCAAAGATTTTCTTCTGTAGGCAGTCTGCTCTTAATATGTGGCCTATCCAGCTTGCTTTCCTTTTCCTTATACTTTTCATGATGTCTCGTTCTTCTCCAACCCTCCTCAGTACCTCTTCATTTCCAATCTTGTCTGTCCATCTTATCTTCTCCATCCTTCGCCATAGCCACATCTCAAAACTCTCTAAGTATTTCTCTTCCTTCTTTCTCAACGTCCATGTTTCAGATCCATATAATACAATGCTCCATATAAAGCACTTTGCAAATCTTTTTCTTAACTCCATCTTGATGTTCTTAGCTGTCAACAGTTCCTGGATCTTTTGGAACGTTGCCTTTCCCTGAGCAATTCTACTTCTTATTTCCTGTACACAACACCCATTAGATGTGATGGTGCTTCCCAGATATTTAAAGGTTTGTACTTGCTCAAATTCCTTCCCGTTCAACTTAATTTTTACTGGCCCATCCTTTCTTGACACCTTCATCACTTTTGATTTTTCGATGTTTATATTCATTCCATATTCTTCTCCTTTCTTACTGATTTGCTCTATCATTTCTTGTAATATTTCTTCACTCTCTGCTATTACAGCCTGGTCGTCTGCATATTTAATAGTCTTCACTCTTTCTCCTCCTACCACTATCCCTCCAATCCCTTCCAAGGCTTTGGAGGTAAACAGAGAGATATTCATATGCTTTATTGATTATGAGAAGGCATTTGATAGGGTGAAATCGGATAAACTACTGCAGATTCTAAAAGAAATCGGAGTGGATTGGAAAGATAGAAGGGCAATAAAACAACTGTACATAGGTCAAAGAGTTGTTCAGTCAAAAAGTTCAGCTAATAATTCGTCGTTAAAATATTTATATGAGGAATTTCGAATTATTTCACATATTCTTCAAAATTTTCTTCCAACTTAATTCGGAAGTGTGTTTCAACTCAATGAGAATATCGGAACCTCATTTACATCGCATAAACGTATTACTTTTATATTCTCAGCTCATTTAAGTAACAGGAAATTTACTAGTAAATATTTATGTTTCTATAAATAATGTTTGGTTGCTACAGACACATAAAGATATTAAATAGGGAAGAGCATCATTCCCTCACCCCTTCCTTCTAATGCTTGTTTATTCATCCGGGGAAACTATGACGGTTGCTGTAGTAAGTGCAGAAAAGGCAGAAAATTTCTGATAAATTTTGAAATAAATGCAATTTTATTATAAATGTGGACAATAAAACGTGTAAAAATGGCAAGAATGATATTAGTTGCACATTTAACCTTTGAATGAACAAAGTTTGATGAAAATCCATTCAAATTGAGGTATTTTAATTAACAAAGAAAGAAAGCCTTGCACTCTCGAAAATGAAAAATCTCATGCAATCTTACAGAAACACATTTTTAGCTCCAGGGTTCGACTCTGAGTCATTCCAGGGATGAAATCAGGTATGCCCGGGGTTTCTAGTAATTATAAATCCAACGTGGTTGACCACATGTATCTAAATCTAACCGTTTCTGAGATAGGGAGGGGGACGGATGGACACTTGGGAAATTATATATATGAAGATGACAGTGCGTTATGTGAAGTTATTATTACTGTGACTTTGCATTGCCAAATTATAATAAGTTCAAAATATAGCCAATAATTGAATGATGATAAACAGAAAACAAAATGAAAAATAGTGGTGGCTTTCCAGTTTCAAAGAGCTGAGTAACTTGAATTCATAACTTTCTACAAAACTAATTCAGACCTAAAAATTTATTGCTCATCATGGTCATTATTTTTTGCAGATATGTTTTTTTAAGGGATAGGTCATCAAACGTTCATCATAAATGTGCAAATGAGAAACAGTTCATTTTGGGATTAAATAAGACTTAGCAACATATGTCTAATCCTGATGACAAATGATCTGGCAGTCAATTTATGCATGAAGTCAGAGAATAAGGTGGCTTTTGAAGTATACTTAAAAAATAGTGTGATTGTTGGGGTTTTCAAATAGAACATTCCCTGGGTCAGTAACGCTTTTCGTCAATGCAAAAACAAATCAATGAAAACTCACTCCATGTACAAAGTCATGAAAAGCACCTAATTTGGGGCCTTCTAGAATCGAACCCAGGAATGTCATCTCATTTATTCCCTAGTGTCAAGGTTTGTTACTTAATGCAAAAAAATCTGGCTCAGTGACACTTTACTTTTAGCTTTAGAAAGTGACACTTTCTCATTGGAAAATGCAAAAAGAAATTTTTGAAAATTTGTGCACTGTACAAACACAAAATGTACCCTTTTTGGGGCTTTCTGGAGTCGAACATATAGTACCTAGGAGATAAATCTCATTAACTCCAATTTCTGATGTTCGCAATCTTCATGAGAAAAAAATCACCGGGTCTGTGATGCCGTTCATTTAGTGCAAAATGATGAAAAAATAATCATTAAAAACCCACATGATTCAGAAAATCACAAAATGTAGCATGTTTGAAGCCTTCTAGGATCAAACCCATGATACCTAGGAGTTATGTCTTTATTACTCCTTAGTGAGATGATCGGTTTCTTTCTGCAAAAAAAAAATCACCTATCACTCAGGTTTCAAGGCGAAATTGTAAGGAGGTAGCTCAAAATATTATCCGAGTTTATCTATATTTCTTATAAGAGAAATATTTAGTCCAACCAGGCATCGAAGCAAGGATAAATTTAAGAGTTGGTAGGCCTGAAAATAAAAATAAGCCACAAATACTATTCATATGCTGTAGTTAAGCTCTTCAGAATACATAAGTGTTCTACCTTTCAATAGGCCCATGTGCCCTAATATTCCCTATTCATAGCCCTTTCCTTCGCTACCTGGTAACTTACCCCACCCTTTATGTCATCTAACATTTTTTGCCTTTGCCTTCCCCTCTGTCTTTTCCCTTGCATTCTACCCTCTATTACATTCTTCAGCAATCCCTCTCCTCTCAATATCTGACCCACCCATTTCTTTTGTCGGCGCTTAATTACTTCAATTAAAACCCTTTCCTCCCCAACCATTTCTAGCACCTCTATGTTTGTTTTTCTATCCACCCAGCTCACCTTCTCCATTCTACGCCACACCCACATCTCAAATGCCTCCAATCTTTTGATGTCCTCTTTTCGTAAGGTCCACGTTTCACACCCATATAGCAAAACACTCCATATCAAGGATTTTACCAATCTTTTCCTGATTCCTTTATCGAGACCCTTTGTCATTAATTCCCTTCGCTTCATAAAAGCTTCCTTGGCCAATGCTACTCTTTTTCGAACCTCATCTCCACACCTCCCATCCCAAGATAGAACACTACCCAAGTACGAGAATTTGTCCACCTGCTCTAGTTTTTCCCCATCGACCCTGATCGTTAATTTAGCCTTCTTTCCCTTAGTGAATCTCATTACCTTAGTTTTACTTACGTTAATTTTCATTCCATATTCCCTTGCCTTATCGTTTAGTGCATTTACTAGTATTTGTAAACCCCTTTCGGAATCGCACACAATAGCTTTATCGTCTGCATATCTTACTGACTTTACCACTTTCCCTCCAACTATCACTCCCTTGCTTATTTCTTCCCAAGCTTCATTCACCATTTCCTCTGCATATATATTAAAAAGCGATGGTGATAATGGGCATCCTTGTCTTACCCCTCTCCCTAACTCTGCCCATTCCGACTCTCCCTCAGTTATTCTAACTCGCGCTGTTTGATTTAAGTATAAATTTTGCACCAAACGCCTATCTTTCCAGTCCAACCCAATTTTCTTTGAACTTCCCATTAATTTTGGCCATTGAACTCTATTGAAAGCCTTTTCAAAATCGACAAAACATGCACATATATCCTTTTTAACACTAGAAGGACGGCGCGGGTCATTTGACCCAAAATCCGAGTTTAACATAAAAAACTATGAGTAAAACATTTTAAAATTTTTTGAAACTTTTTGACTTTGTTTGCTACCATCCAAAATATGATATGAAAAAATAAAAATTTTGCAATGACTGCTGGGAAATTTTTTACATCATGTTATACCTAAAAGGACGGGAAGGGGTCATTTGACCCCTAGAACTTTTAATTCCTTTATAAATATTTATTTGCCTTTTATTAGCCAAATCTTTAGCAGTTCTTCAAGAATGGACCTTTAGCTAAACAATTATGAGGTTTTTTACCTTGTCATTTGTTTAAATTTTTATTTATTAAACAAAACGCGGACTGATGTCCTAAATTTACAGTCTATCATATTGTAGAAACATTTTCGTGGTAAAACTAAACCTATGAACCTCATACTTTAGAAATATGTAGTAGAAGGTCCGATGTAATGACAAAAGTCAGTAATATTTTAATAAAAAATTCTATTGCATCTGATAACAAACATAGAAAAGCACACGTTCACTCTCAGGAACAAATCCCATACAAAAACGAGGCCGGAAAAATTTTTCGAATTTTGCTATGTTAATTTCTAATATGCAGCTTTTGGCCCCGCTAAATCGGTATAAGGCATTTGTTGATTTATAAAATTCACTTCTAAGCAGGGTTACCAACTTATTAATGTTGATAATTATAAAATTTCTTGCAATTATTTTCTTAGATAAATCTCGAGCAGATACCTCGTGATTAGTTGCAATTATCTTCATTGAACAATTATGAATTCATTTCAAGGGTACCAACTTCATAAGGCAGGGTTGCCAACTGTTATATAGTTATATATAGATTACTGTCACATGCTGACATGGATAACTGTTTTCCTCCCCTATTGCACGCTCCGATTCCAGTAAGGCATACTTCTAATTATTGTTTAACAAAAGGTTAAATACTAACAAAACTATTGCATTCCATCCAGCAACAACAATAACAATTAATTATGAGTATTCTCAGCCTTGCCCAACTACCAATTTATCGCGTGTCGTTACTAAATCATCGTAGCACCCAGCCGCCGCGGACCAAATCTCCGCGGACCAAAATTCTGGGTGCCGGCAGGGGGTGTATTAATTCCGTACCTAATCTACAGTATATGACATTTTCTAATATTATGTCGTCTTGAAACCCAATGGGGAAGATTTAGATTCGTAGGTCACTGAGCACTGACAGTGGCATATTAATGCCTTACCCAACATACTCTATATGGTAATTCGGAATATGGCGTTGTCTTGAAAATTAAGGCATGGATTTAAATTTGTAAGTTGACACAAGTTGCCTGTCTGTATGGCAGGGGCTGTTCTAATACCTCATCTAAAGTGTCCTATATGGTATTTCCTAATAAGGTGTCTTTAAACCCAGGGCATGGATTTAGAATTTTAAGTCACCAGAAGCTGGGGGGTGTGTTAATGCCTTACTTAATCTATATTAAGCTTGCAGAACTCAAGAATATAGGTTAGATTAAATAAGCCATAAATACACCTGCTGCCATACACCGTCACCTTGTTATAAAATTGAGAAAGGGCCCTTAGAACACCTAAGAAAACATCCATGTTGTTTCAAAAGCCTATCTTTCAAACTTGTTCTATTTAACATTATATATTTAGCTCAAGTGGAATTTTAATATCTCTGGTGATGTAAAACATATATAAACAGCTAAGAAGCCGTCAAAATCCACATTGGCCCCAAGTAAACATCCAGGTTTCCAGCAAAAGATTGAACATCTCGGATGACTTATTCCAAGTGTCTCTATGATTTATAATTGAAGAGCATTTGTATTGACCTAGAGTCGAAAGAAAGATCACTTTTGATTTTTTGCAATGCCTATACATGTATTAAAAATCCCTTTTCTCTTCATGCCATGTTGAGGTCTCTAAGTGGACTGTTTAAATAAGTCCAGTGGTACACCTCAAAGTAATTCCCACAGAGAAAAGCCTGGCTTAGAACCAATGGCCGTATTACTTAATATTGTTGTCATTTACGTTTTGTTTTTTCCATTCTTAACTATTTCTTTTGTTTCAAGCAAAATTCATTTCATGAAGTGCATTAAATTAGAATTATGCAATGCCTAAGTGTCGTCTGCCAATAATGAAGAAAAAAATGACAATCTGCTCACGTCAATCGCTAATCACATTTCAACCATCGCCTATGGGTGAGAGGAAGAGGCCATTATCTCTCAGAGCATTTGGGGACCAGATATATGCTCCTTAGATAAGGCCTTAGGACATTTAAATTTGTTTTGAAACCCCTGGAATCCTTTTCACGGATGTCGAACCAACATTTTGGGAGGTGTATCTTCAGTAAACGGCAGAGAATCATTTTCACTAACTGCAGGTTAAATTTCAATTTCCTACCTTAATGGAAAGTGCCTCAAAAATTTTTGGAAAAACTGTGCTATACATCCTTGTGGGAAAAATACAGCTTTTGGGACCGAACCCATGATATCTACAATCAATGTCTCTATTTTTCCTTAGTGACAAACTCAGGGTCTTTACGCAAAAAAATCAGGCTCTCCGTCATGCCTCAGAATTTGTATTGTATATACGTGTATATATCCGAAGAAGTGTCTATATATAATAGATATTGCATATGTGCTTATTGCATGTTACATATTGTGCTTTTGGTATCACTGTTGCTTTTCAGGAGTAAAATAGCATTGTTTATTGTTCCATCGGACAAAAAATTGCTTCACCAGTTACAAGCATTAAGACAGAACTTTGTGGAAGACTTGATGTCACATTTATATAAATCACTTCCATCAAATTCCTGGCCTGATGTGATCCTTCCCATAGAAGAGCTCCCTCTCACTAAACATGGTAAAGTAATTTATACAGATATTTATTCAAAATTGGTGACATACCACAAATGAATAACAGTTGTATAATTTCCTGTAAAATGTATTTATATTTTCAAAATAAGTTGATGTTCAATGTTTTACTCTCAGCTAAGCTTAATAAATTGAAGCTCAACAGGATGGCTGAGGAATTTTTGACTTATAATTCTGCTAAAACGATGCAAAAATCTGATAACCATTTGGAGTACTTTCGGCATTTATGGATGAAGTTCTTAAATTTAAGTGAAGACCCTTCTCCCACTGCAAGATTTCTCTCCAGTGGGGGAGATTCATTGATGGCTCTTCAGTTAATATCAGAGCTAGAAGAAGAATGTGTAATTCCACCAAAGCTACTCACAGTTCTGTTGAAAGGAACTTACAGTGAAGCTTATGCCTGCATCAATTCTCATTCCTTAGAAATACAAGATGACAACTGTAAAAAGGCTTCCATTAGTAAAAGGATAAAGGTTAGTTTTCGTAGGCTATAATTTATTTCATGTAATGCTCTTGTTTAATAGATTTAGAGGCAATTCAGTTAAGTTTAAAATTGAATATTTGTTATTCTATGGTTCATTCTTAAGGTTTCCTAATTTTAATTTCCATTGCACATTATTAATAGTAAGTATGCTTTTACTTATGATACATTTTGTGCAGTTAATAGGTTGGTATTCATTTCAGAATTTTCTGGTATTAAATCCTTTTGTAAATTGGCCCAACAGGCAGATCCTCCCAAGAAAAAGTTAAAATTTTCAGAAGGCGTATCAAGAATGCAAGACGTAAATGAGGTGATGGTTTTACACTTTGAGTGTAGACGGGGATCTATAATTAAGCTCAGTTCTATGGCTCAACGTAAACCCACTGTGATAGCCAATGAAAACTCTGTTTGTCTTAAAATTGAGTGGAAGTATAATTTAGGCAAATGTGTTGATGCATCTCCTGTCCTCTTGCAAAATGGGTAAGCAAAGTTGCAAAGTTAAGTAGTCATCTCTTATATGTTGATAAAATAATAATAATAAATTTAAACAAATGTCAGCATTATGAAATATGTTATTGGAAGTAAAAAGTATTTCACTTCTGGAAGATACTATTACAGATTCTGTAATTTTAAATAATTTATTTATATTTTTTGTAGAATTTATAGAGTTGCCTACAGACTGCAAGCTTTTTGGATTTAGATTTTTCCTATTATAGTTTTTCACCGGTTTCATTTCAGGAAGTGCCGAAAATCGAATTCCAACATTTGCGCGTTAGCATTGAACCACGGAAGTACACTATCTAAAATAGTCACATAGCCACAAACAATTTTTATATGAGATATATTGAAAAGCCACCCTATGTATTTTGAGCAGGCAAAATTTTAACCTTTAAGCATCAAACCCAGGATTTATGGAGGTTGTCCAGATAGTATTACAATTCAGGGGCTCCTCCATTATCTATCCGTAGGGTTTTAAGGAAGGAACTAAATATGTAATTTGAATTTCCTGTAGAATTTATGTGGAGGAATACAAAACCTACCATGGCATATAACTATGGACCAACATTGAAGTGGTAAACCTTGAATATAAAATATGGTCATGAATGTTATTCACATGTCAAATTACAGCTATCTGGTTTCTTGGAAGATGACCCAAATGAATTATAAAAGATCCACCAAGTGTAAATTAAATAGACAAAATTTAAATCCCAGCATCAAACCTAGAGTAATGTAGGACACATACTCAAAATGCAGACATTTTGCAGAACAGAACCTCCTACAGCAACCATAGCATCAGAGAAGCTTATAGATTAGGTAAGGTATTAATTCACCCACCTGCCATACGTCACTTATGCAAGAGGTGACGTACAAATATAACTCTATCCGTTTCACCACTGGCAGCTTGCGGCAAGCTACAAGCTACCCTTCTGTGCAGTTTGACGTATGCCTGCAGTGCCCCATTTGCAATTCGACCTATGCCATACGTCATCGCCTGCAGTGCCCCATTGGCGATTCGACCTATGCCATACGTCGCCCTGCAATTCTTCCGATTTGATTTTTTTACTGCTGTGGTCTTGGAGTAGATCTTACTTTTGCTGCGAAGATTGCTCTTCATAATCATCTACTGAGGCTACATGGAAATCTAAGCAAAACAAAAAAGAGAAACAAAAATCTCCTTGGGTCGATTGTGTGGGTCTTTATTATCTTAAGGAAATTAATTTCTTGTACATTTGTTTACGTTTGGCATCTGTTTTGTGTTACTCCTTATTACTTCCTAAGTCTCATAGGAGTGCCTTTATCTTCAACTACTCTTGGGCATTCCATAGCTTTGGATTGGTAGGGTTCCGTTTTGTTTTGACTGTTGGAATGGATGAGCACCTTACTCTCAGATTGATTGTTTCTTTCGTGACAAGTGGAAGTGCAGGAAGATTTTTCTCATGAAAATTTTGTAAAGGACTCTGAAGAAAAAGTGTCATTCTTTACTTAGTGAAGAAAAAAATTTTAAGTCTATTTGAAAATGAAGAAGAAGAGTGTGAAGTGCTACTAAATTCTGATAGTGAAGATAAAGGTGATTTACAGTTGAAATGTCACAGCTCACGTAGAGAAGACGAAAGTGACAATAGTGTAGGTATAGCTAGTTCTTCTTCTTGGGCTTAGGATGATTTTGAGAAAATTATCATTCCAGAAAAAATTCGAAGAAATGGTACATGAAATCATTTAGGTGACTATTGAATGTTTCTATTCACTATGCATTGGTAATACTCAATTGTTATCGAAATAAGATGGATTATCTTAGCTTTCGCCTACTTCCAATTCAACAACTACTTGCAAAGTATGAAACTCTCTCAAACACTCCAATCACCAGTCAACCATTCAGTACTCCACTTAGTACACAATGCATAGTGGGCTAGTATCGAAAAAAGATGGCCAAAAATAAGAACATGGTTCTATTGAGTGCAGACTTTGAAACTTTGAATGGCTATTCTTCAATAAATAACGATTTATAAGAATATAACTATATATATAACTACCAAATTATTTACTTTTTTCCCGTGCATCCCCATGGTTCACACCTTGTTGTGGTGGGATGGCTTGTGTGCTTTAATGACCCTTAAAGCGATGCCAGCGGGAGTTTTAACTCCTGGTAGGATCACCCAAGCTGGTAAGGTCAAAGGGGAAAAGCCAGACTAAAGGTGAACCACACCAAGGTTAGGTCAGGATCTACAGCCGTAGTGGAGGCAGCTGACCTAGGAGAAGATGAGTCCGATATCAAACTCCTGGTCCTCCAGGTAGGGGGTTAAGCATGGGGCTAACTACCCCATCTTGTAAAAATACTATTGTTGAGAATACTTTCACGAATCAAGCCGGACGGATTATTAGAAAGTGACCTAGGCAAAGTATAAAGGACTCGAGAATGGATATGGAAATAAACATGAATGTATGAACAAAGAATGTATGAACCATGCTGCAACAAGGAAAGATGCTTGAAATAGCAAATGAACTTGAAAAATACAAAATAGATGTAACTGCTGTCCAAGAAGTAAGATGGAAAAGATATGGTGAAATTAGCAAAAGGCTTTACCTTCTATTATATTAAAGGACCTTTACCTTCTATTATAGTGGCAACATAGAGAGAAGAGGGTGGCATGGCACAGGATTCTTTGTATCTAAGAGAATGATAGTCTATTTTAGGATTTCAAGCAGTAAATTAATGAACTAGTAAACTACGAATTAAGGGCAAATTCACATTTATAAATGCTTATGCCCCAACTGAAGAAACTGAAGATGACATTATAGAACAATCTTCTGGAGATTTGGAAAAAGAGTGTAACAGTGTGGCCAGGCATGATACTTTGATCTTGCTTGGTGACTTCAATGGGAAAATAGGAAAGGGAGACTGCCATATGGACATTGCAGGGAAATTCAGCTGCATAATGAAACTAGCAAAAATGGAGAAAGACTATGCATGTTTGCCATGTTAAAGAATTTAGTTATAAGTAGCACATTCTTTAGCCATAAAAGAATTCTATTGGGCACTTGGAAGCACCCTGGAAGAAATCTGTACAATCAAATTGATCACATACTGATATTGAAAAGATGGGCACCTACAATACGGGAAGCAAGAGTATTCAGAGGAGCAAACTGCGACTCAGACCACTTTCTTCTTAAGGGTTTAATTAGACCATATTAGTATTGCACACAAGCAAAATGGAAGAAGAAGATACCAGAAGTTTAATGCAGATAAGCTGAAAAATCCAATGGTACAGGAGGCATATCAGATTTCTATTGCACCAAAAACTGGGAAGTTTCAAATGCATTGAGCGCATATTCAAAAATTCGTTTAGCATAGTATAAACCTTTTGTATCAGACAAAATATAAAATCATTTTCTAACGATTCCATAAACTTCAACATTCTATCTTTATGCTAAATACTCCAAAAGAGTTTTTGAAAATGCGCTCGATGCTTTCAAAAGGGTAAAGTGCCATTTTAGGGGCCTCCTAGAATCGAACCCATGATGCCTAGAATGGATGTCCGCTTCTTTCCATAGTGTCCAAACCTGGGACTTTATGGCAAAAAAATGGCAGATCTGTGAGGCACTTCCTTCTGCCTCATCTTTAGTATCCTATATGTATCTCTTTATATAGATGCTTCTCCGGATATACATCTCTTTATATAGACGCTTCTCCAGATATATCTCTTTATATAGACGCTTCTCCGGATATCTCTTTATATAGACGCTTCTCCGGATATCATCATCATCAGCCATTTTCACTCCGACATCGGATGTAGGCCTCTCCAAGCGCTTTCCAATTCTCTCTATTCTGAGCTTCTCGTTGCCATGTTACCCCTAAATACTGAATGATGTCT
>KZ309360.1:67886-79979 GCA_000376725.2 Ladona fulva | reverse complement strand
GCAGATGAAACTTTGGTCCACTACTATACCCCAGAGTCAAAACAACAGTCAAAGCAATGGAAAAATGCTGATTCTCTGCCACCAAAGAAAGCAAAGACAATTCTTTCGGCCGGAAAGGTTTTGGCATCAGTGTTTTGGGATGTGAAGGGGATTCTGTTTGTATATTATCTCCCCACTGGGCAAACAATTACTGGAGAATACTATGCTAACCTCCTGGACCAATTATAACAAAAGATATGAGAAAAAAGGGCAGGTTTAGTAAGGAAGAAAGTCATCTTCCATCAAGACAATGCACGCCCGCGCACATGTGCCGTCGCCATGGCAAAATTACACGAACTAAGTTATGAACTGTTGCCACACCCACCTTATTCGCTGATATGGCTCCGTCAGGCTTCCATCTCTTCCCTAAGCTGAAAATTTTCCTTGGTGGATGAAGATTCACTTCAAACGAAGACATGATAGCCGAAGTTGACAACTATTTTGCAGGCATGTAGGAACCTCATTTTCGAGATGGGATCAAGGCATTGGAACATCGCTGGACCAAGACCATTGATCTACTAGGAAACTACATTGAAAAATAAAAAAAGTTTCAGTGGCGAAATTACCTTTTTTCTATTCTGTTCCGAGAACTTTTCAAACCACCCTCGTACAAGATCTCTTGAGAAAATTTAACATGTCTGAGGGTAAACCTGTCTGTACACAAATGGAGATGAGCCATCAGCTATCCATGGGTTCTGAGAACAATTCAGATATCAGCAAATTGCCATACCAACAATTGGTTAGATGTTTAACGTACTTGCCATCTGTGTGTACTTGGCCAGATATTTTGCATACTATGGGAACTCTAAGCAGAAAGAATACTTGTTTTGGGTTAGAGTACTGGAAAAGTGCCAAGCGAGTGCTAAGATATTTAAAAGGTACTTTGAACCATGCTCTATTGTTTAAGAAAACTGGTGAAAGTATTGTTGGTTTTGTGGACCCTGACTGGGCTGGCAATAAATGTGATAGGAAATCCTGCACAGGGTTTGCCTTCAAATTGACAGGCGCTGCTATCCCTCGGGAGAGCCGAAAGCAAAGGACTGTTGCCCTGTCCAGTACAGAGGCAGAATACATGGCTCTTTCTGAAGCAGCAGAAGAGTGTATGGTTCTCCATAATTAATCTAGCTGTATTTTGGGGAAGGAGGAAACTGTTGTTCTGTTTAATAACAATCAGTCAGCCCAAAAGCTTTGCATGAATCAAATGTTTCATAATATAACAAAACATATTGACATTCATCATCACTTTGTTAGAGAATCTGTAAAGTCAAATGTTGTGATATTGGATTACTTGAACACAGAAAGTATGACAGCAGATATTATAACCAAACCATTAGCTAAACCAAAGCATGAAAAGTTTGTTCAAGAATTGGGACTGTTGGGAATGTAGCTTAAGGAGTAGTGTTGAATTGTATTGGTAATCTACATTTTCACAATTGTCTGCTTATCACATTATCATGTGTTTTTTTGTTTGTCTGTGCGTATGGCGCACTCTCATGTGAGTTATGCTCACTTCTGTACCTTGGTTGTTCCCAAACTACTGTACTGTACCGTACTACCACATGTTTAATGGTGTGAATAAAAGATGTATTCGGGATGAATCCGCTTCCATCTCTTTGCTGTGATACCAAGTGTGTCTGAATCATCCACATTCTAACATTATTAACATTTCCTGATTTCCAGCTGGACAGCTGGAAAGAGTTAATTGGTTCCACTGGATTTGTGAATGGTAAGGCTTGCAAGATCATTTGAAGTCTCTGAGTATGCATTCTTCTTCCTTTTCTGCAATCTTTTATTTTCTTCACCTCTGACAGATACTTCTGCTTCCTTGGACAACTGACACTCCTTAATTTCTTCGTCCTTGGAAATGGTGTTGCAATTCGGTTGAAGGGTGTTGTTCCCTTTTGTCTCTAAGTGAGAAATAAAAATGTATAAGAAATGCAATAACAAGTTACTCCATCATTAGAGGAACCTTTATTACTACTGCAAATTATATAAATCATTAAATTGAATCTGTGCAAATTTTTTGGGTGCAACTAAAATAAGTTTTTCTACTCCAATACTAAATAATGCACCAGGGAAGCAACACAAAAATTAATTTATTCAAGCATATATCTGTTATCGTATATACCCAGTCCTACTAAGCCAGAAATTTTCACAATAAATCTACTTAAAATTCGTTTAAATCCTGACTTTTTCTTTTACAAAATTAAATTAGAAACAATGGTTCCACGAAATGGAGACAAGTGTCAAAAGAAAGGAAAATTATTAGAAAATCTTTTACACAAAATTTTTCCTGCAATCACTTATATGTTAGCAAATTTATTTTAATTCTATCAAACATCAAATAAACCATAAACCAGTAACAACTATATCGAGTTATAATAATCTTTCGAGGACACTTTCTGGCTTAGGAGGACTTGATTTAATTGAATAAGTAAATAACATGTGCAATCAGACAAGTTCTTGTCTTAAAACTTGCCAGTTTCATCCGAACAAATCTCAATGTAAATCAGATCTAATTATCATGATAGCAAAAAAGGTAATTATAATTAAAAAGGGAATAGGAAATATCAATTTACAGATTTTAGGAAACCTAAATGAAGCTTAGGAGAAAATAACCACTGCCAGAATACAACCAGAAAGAAGGGGTTGTATAAAATCTGCATACACTTATTAACCCTTTGAGTGCGTTTGTCGACTATAGTCCACGGCCTGTAAAAAACGTATGACAATTCGAATCATGCTAAAGACGCATGCATGAACCAGCAGGATTGTCTGAAGACGATGAAAGGAAAAAGCGAAGATATTTCATCCTGCGGTGAGTCCAGCATCAGGGACACACGTCTAGAATAGATTTCCATTCCTGACTTCGAGGGAATGCACAGTGTCATTGGCTTTGAAAACTTAGCCCCATTTCAGTGTATTTTAAAGTTTTTTCCCAAAAAATTTTTTGAAATTACTGCCAAAGAAATAAATAGATATGCGAAAGGTAGGATTGCTGAGATGAGATCCCTTTCCCAAGATCGAGGTTTTTGCAATGGAAAGATGTTTCTGCAGATGAGATTCAACCTGTCGTAGCTGTTGAAATTGGTACGTGATAGAGCATAAACAGTTGCTTGAATTCTACTTTCAAGAATCGTTTTGGCTCTTCCAGACACCAGGATTTAATGAATTAGTTACTTTAGGTATTTCAAAAATTAAATGAAGATTTTTATCAGAGGCAAAAGAAGCATAATAAAGACATTAGTTTCTTAGAATCCCAAATAATTTGGAATTAGGAATGGAATGGAGTTGCTCAGACAGTTTTTTATCAGATATACTTTCAATTCAAAACTTGAGAAGTCTTTTCACCGTTTCAATCCTCCCCACTCTGCTAAACTCTTTGCAGTACAAATTGAGGAGAGGGATGCATAAACAACATGGGCGCAGCAAAAACCTCAAAAAAAATTGAATTATACAGTACCAGTCCAGGATAGTTGGAAGAAAGGAGGTTCTAGAGAATCTAAACATAAGTTTTAACAGATAATAATTACATTTTTAGTGATTTATTAAGAATATAATGAAATATTTCGTATTTTAGATATTCTGTGCAAGGTTGCATACCCACTAGGGAGATCCTCTAATTACTCGTTATCGGAAGTTACCCATGAGCCAAAAATACTGTAAATACATGCATACCTATCATATAAAGAAGTGAGAACATAAAATGTACCTAATTTCAGACTTTTCATGGATATTTGATATATCAAGTGGCATAGGTCTTTTTTTCCTTAAAGGGTTAAGAGGAATTGTTAAAGCATTTAATGGAGGTACATTTACGATGATTTAAACGTAAATATTTGGCTCAATAAAAATATTGTAAATGATACCGGCTACCAAAACGTCTTCAAACACAAAGGAAGCAGGTTGCAAATAAATGGCGCTGATACAATGTTGTAATTAGAATTACCTGAAACACACATAAATGCCAGGTTGAAAATTGTTTTCAGATACTACCCTTATTAGCAATTCTCTGTTGATAATTTACCTATATTTGGAGGGTTTAATTGGCGTAGGAGTACTATTTATCTCTTCTTCTCTTTAAATTATTTCTTTTTCGAGTGAAACTGAAGTGAAGTGAATGCACTTGACATCTCTGACAATACAATTAAATAAGAGTCCAATTCAAAATCTCCGTTTAGAACACAGTGCAGTTCCGCTGAAGCAACTGACTGTGATACTGGTGTCCATTCAGCTGTTTCGATTTTGTGCTGAGGCACACCTTAAGGTAAGCTTAAAATATTTATTTTATTGGAACTTTAAATTTCATTTATGCGTAGCGTTTTCATTCTCGCAAGTCTGCTGTGGGACACTGATATGTAACATAGGACTTCATCGTATAAAGGAGAATAATTTTGCCATCTGAGAAAGGCTGGGATTAAAAGAGGCAATTGGAATGAGAAAGTTCACAATTCCCTCATTAGTTTATGCAGTAGTAGCTCATTAGAAGAAAACCACTTATTCCTACCAAATACATATAATGGCGTTTGGTTTCCATCTCTAATGACTGCAGATTCTTACCAAATAGAAAGGATGCAAAATAATATTGTCAAAGAGATTAAGTTACATACAATATTTTTATCTATTTCGTAATGAACTGAATTTATTCTAACAATATTGTCAGTTAATTATGAAATTCAAATATTTGTTGCATTCAAAGTAGTTCTCTATTGTTCAATTCAACTTTAGATATTTAAGGACATAGCTGAAGAACTTTACTAAGGAGCCCATAAAATAATTGTGCAGCATTCTATTATTTTACACATTAGTTTTCCATAAAATGGCAAAAATAGATAAAAGCATAGTTTTTGAGCTAATAATGAATCATATTTATGAGTCACTATTATAATTTATGAAAGCTAATTAAACGTTACTCTCAAATGCACAACGTTGGACTAAGAGCCGCACCCAGCCTATCTGCCAATTGGGTGCAGACATAATTTGCCACCACTCAAAATTGAATACAAAAACCACACATTTCCTCATTTGCAAGTAAAAGTTATTTCGAAACACTTTGAAACACCAGAGTTTTATGACTTCATTTCCCAGCTTACATTGGCTACAAAACATCAGTAACAATTAATTATGCATATTCCATATGCTGACATAGTAATAAGGATACAGAAGAGTAAATTGTTAATAGTTTACATTACTTTCGAGAAACATTATCATTGTATCGCACATAACAGAAAATGGTATGATTTGTATGAAATGTATAGTAATTAAATATGAAATTTTCTCATAAAAATTGTATAGCAAAATATTTAACTTCGATTAAGTCCACTGAATAGATATTCCCTTCTCATTTTCAGTCATCCTTAAATGTTTGCCAATCTTTAATTTCGCATCATAATATTTCCTAGAAAAGTCATGTGTATAAATCTTAATCTTAGAATCATCTATTCGCTCTTCTAATATAGGAATACATTTACAATCCAGGAAAGTTTGAAAGTTGTGCGAGTTCTGGTTATAGAGTTTTTGGCGGAAAAACATACTTACAAACACACTCTACTTCATAATATACTTTAAACATATTGTCATTAACAAAAACCAGTTTAATTTTCAAGCAATTAGTAAGCTTTTTGTCCTAAATCAAACTGGGTAATTTATTACACTTCAAATTAGTTTTAAAATATAAACTACATAGAATCGTAAGGAATTGATCCAAATCAGAACGGTATAAAGAGCAGCGACTAATATATCCAAGAATTCTTAATAATACAAATTACTATTATACACACCTTGCTAATGCTTTCACTGTTATTTTTCCCTTTCAATTTCGGTACCGTTCATAAATTTCTCTCGTAATATTGCACTTCTCTTTACTTAAATTCGTTCAGTTTGTCGAAACAACTCTCTGAAACAAATGGTGGATACTGATCATCGGCAGATATCTGTAAAAAGAAGCAAATAACAAAAGATTAATGTATCGGCCACGAAAGTACAAACGTATACAAGGAATTAATATACATAAACATATATTTGCAATAATTATAAGAAAAAGATTGCTGACAATTCGTAGATGTTATTCCAGAAGTTTCTACAAAAGAACAAACTGCAACCTTATGATACACCAACAAAACCTACTTCCATTTTGTTTAATCCAAGCATAATAATGTCAGTAGAAATCGGTTAAAGTACACAATTTCTCACCTCACAGTTAGCACATCTATGATCGCCCGAACAACAGTATTCAAAGACCCGCTGACTTCGAAAACATTGATCAACACCTTCTCGTTGTCGAAACAAAGCCTGCAATTAATCAAATCCAAAGCGAGGTGATCGTAAACGTCGTCCGACAATCTTACTGCCGATAATAACTATTTTTATGATTTACTCCAGGAGCTAAACACTCTTCAATTCTAATTCACGCAGAATTCAAAGACAAAAACGCACTTCTTTCTAACCGGTACAAAATAATTCAGACTCACGCCTCCATGATTGTTCACGTCGATACCAATCGAGTTAAAAACTCGATAGAAGTGGAATGTCGATAGACTCCACAACTTAACCACCTGTTGAATATTTGAATGTTGATAACGAGCTACTTGTGCAAAATTTATTTGTATCAGCTATTTAAATAAACCTAAGGATGCAGTAAATTAATTTTATTGAGTTTCGGATACCATAATTTGTGTCAAATACAGAGATTCTCAATCAGAGAAGTATCTATGCTGTTCTACGTAAATGGTAATGTACAACTTGGCTAGAAAAGTAGCAATCTCTTTGCTAAGAAAAGTAGCAATTTCTATGATAAATATAGCCATATTTATCTTGCTTGTCATGCGCTCTCGTATCCTAATGATACTTATTTATCTAATATGTCCATACCAATTAATGGGGTACTTAGTAAACTTAAGAACTTGAAACAAAATAAAAGATCTGGACCAGATGGCATCCCTCCCTCAGTCTTGAAACATTGTGCTGATATTCTAGCTCGGCTTCTGACGAAATTATGCAATGATGCTCTGCTGATCTTCCCTTGAATATCGAAAAATAGCTTTTTTGTACCTGTGCATAAATCAAGGAATAAATCAATGCCACCAACTATAAACCTATTTCAATTCAATCACATTTGGCTGAGGTATTTGAAAGCGTTGCCCTCAACAGTTAAAGGTGCATAGAATAATAATTGAGGAAAAACATGGAATTTATGCCATCCCTTCTACTATCGCCAACTATCTTTTCAATCTGATATTATGAATTAATTTGACAGTGATCAACAAGCGGATTTTATTTACACTGACTTCAAATCTGCTTTTGATACAGTTAGTATTCATAATTTAATTGCCAAACTACATGGGTATGGCATTACTGGTGCTCTCCAGGTGTGCTTCAAAAGTTACCTATTGGAGATAAAATAGAAAGTGGGGATTAAATGTTACCAATGTTTCAAATTTGAAGTTACTTCAGGGGTTCCTCAGGGATCACACCTCAGGGCCTCTCTATTTAATTTATTTATTAATGATGTTGGTGACAGTCTTGAATTAGCTAAAATTGCTTTCAACTTAATCATTTATCTTCCCCTAAAGACCTTGGATGACTGCTTTGTAGTCCAGAACAGCTAGATAAATTTCTCAACTTGTGTAATGATAATGCAGTGTCTGTAAACATTACTAAATGCTTATGAATGACTTATCTCTGCTGTCAGGACCCTATTTTCTTAAGCTATAAATTTAACAAGTTCCTTTGAATAACAGATNTCTTCCCCTAAAGACCTTGGATGACTGCTTTGTAGTCCAGAACAGCTAGATAAATTTCTCAACTTGTGTAATGATAATGCAGTGTCTGTAAACATTACTAAATGCTTATGAATGACTTATCTCTGCTGTCAGGACCCTATTTTCTTAAGCTATAAATTTAACAAGTTCCTTTGAATAACAGATATTAATAAAAAATTTAGGGGTAATATTTACTCCTAACTGAATATTGATCCTCATATAGATATGGTGGTTAATAAATCTCTCAAGTTATTAGGCTTTATTTCCAGGTTTACCAAAGGCTTCAATGATATTTCAGTACTAAAGTACTTTTTCATAACTCTGGTTAGACCTACTGTTGAATTTGGGTCTAGCATCTAGTTTAGTTTTTATTTACTTCACCAGGAAAAGGGAGAAAAATCAAGATAATAATAATGCTTTATTGCAGGTATAGCCCTCTTACAAAATTACATAAATTCATTAATTACAAATGCATAGAATTGTTAATGAAAAAATAAACTAGAAAATATAGCAGTTAATTTAAAATAGAAAACAACACCTTAAAATTATAAGAAAACAACAAGGTAAGTTATATATTATAAATAAAGTTCAATTAATGCCAATTTACCTATGTGAAAAAAATGAAACTACATATTGCGTATACAGCTATACCTTCACATGCACTCCTGTCAAGGATGTAAATAAAAATATTTATTTATATAATAAGGTTAATAAATAAGATGAAGATATAATGGAAATACAATAGAAATATATGAAAACTATAAGAATATAAAAAATAATTAAGATGTTGATGAACGATTAAGATAAAATGATTTGCAAATGATACATCACTATATAGTTACACATGTTATGCAGCTTTGAGCAATTATGACCTGTTCCAGATGATGCAAACAGATCTTGATAGATTCAACTTATGGTTTTCTGTTAATAAAATGGTATGAAGTCCTAAAACAAAATATATGTTATGGAAGAATATACGAATAATTTGTACTTTTCCACAAATTATTCGAATAATTTGTGGTAAAAGTACAAATTATTCGTATATTCTTCCATTATGGATTACCACAATACCTCGCCTGATTCTGTGAAGTTTATTAAAATATATGTTATTTAGCCTGAATAAACAATCAATACAATATTGTCTAATTTTAGAGTAATTTTTATATGTATTTATAGTTCTAGGATAAGCTATACCTAACTGTATGTACTTTTATGTATCCTTCTTTGTTTATAAATTTGTATAAGTAATGGATTGCCTACGGGAGGTTTTTTCCTCCCGTCCTAGGGCGAATGCCAGGCAATCCTATTTTTTCAAGTAATGTTCCCCCTCCAACGCTGCCACCTGGTCAGAAGGCCAAATTGCAGTGTAAATTTAAATAAATAAATAAATGTTAAAAACTTACTATACAAATGTACTAGGTGTAATACTCAAATTGTAGACAGTTGTAACTCATGTATAGATACAGAATTACTTAGTCATATAAAATATTTAGGGTTAATAATTGACAGCAATTTGAATCGGAAATTGCATATAAGTAAGTTGAGATCGGAATTACTCTATGTCTTAAGGCAATTTTATTATTTTAAATATATCCGCCCTATATCTGTGATGCAAACTGCTTACTGTGCCTTCTTCCACTCTGGATTGCAGTATGGTATAGTGCATTGGGGAGGTGCATATCATTCAAATATTTGGTGCATTATAATTATTCAAAACAAAGTAATTAGAGTAATGATGCATTCCTCAAGAATGGAGTCTTCCTTTCTATTATATAGTAGCTTATGAATTCTTCCTCTTAGATATCCCTTTGTTTTCAATGTTTTAAGAGTGTTCTATAACCACGATGGACATATTGATGAGCCTTGTCTGTTTATGTATAATTTAAGGGCTTTTTGTTTTGAAATCCCCAGACCAAATGCACAAGTTTACAAACAATTCTATTCTTACATATCTCCTAAGTTGTTCTCTGTAATACATATAAATATCTCTTCTTTACCCAGTAAAAGGGCTTTTAATTGTGAATTGAAACAATAGCATTTTTACAAAAGGATACAGAAGTTTATTTAAAGTAAATGTATTCTTTGTTTTCTTTTATTTGCTTCGTTTCTATATTATTCCTCACTGTATTTTTTACAGTGAGGAATAATATAGAAACATATAAAAAAAATATTTGTTTCGTTATCTTCAATTCCTGTAAACATATTTTATAATAATATTTTTTGATATGTACCCAAAAACATGCCCCATTTTTATCCAAACGATGGCAACAAAAGTTGTTCTTCAGGAGTGCCTAATTTCACGTATTTGTTTTCTATAGTTTCATGTATTATTCTGACAACTGAAATAAATGTTATTAATAATAATGATGTAAGGGAAACAACAATTTTAAAAGTCTAGAGAGTATAAGAGTACAATTTGGTATAATTGACGCTGGGGTTACTGTCTAAAACTACACAATGTACAAAGTATTATGCATTGTGCTTCATTTTGGTAAATAGACCCAAGGACAAAGATATTGTCAAGTTTGGATAGGTTTTCAAAATCAAAAGGGATTCTCAGGGAATTATTCTTCATTTCAAAACACCATTAGCGTCTAACGCCTATGACCAAGAGCCCAGAATCATTTATAATGAGATGTTTTTGCCTGTTGTCAGACGATCCACAATTAGACATCTTTTAAGTCTGAAGAAATTGGTCTTGAGATGCACCACCTGGATGTTAATTCAGCTTCCTTGCATAGTGAACTAAAGGTAGAAATTTCGACGATGCTAATGAGAATAAGGTATGCCATCTGAGAAAGGCCGTGTATGGATTTAAAGAGACAATTGGAATGAGAAAGTTCAGAATTCCCTCATTAGTTTAGGTTATGAGGCTTGTACACATTTCAAATTGAATGAAAATTTGGTTGTTGTTGTAGCTTTGTTTGTGGATATTTTCTTTGTGTTTTTCAGTTATTCTGTGGAAATGAATGTATTGAATAGTAATAATAAGGATAATATTGTCCAGAGGAAACAATGCATTATTTAGTTCATGGGACACCTCATGAAGTAGAGGCAGTACATAAATTAATTTTCTTGAGTTTTAGATACCATCATATGTATCAAATACAGAGATTCTCAATCAGTGATGCTTCTTTGCCATTCTATGTAAATGGTATTGCACATCTTGGCTAGAAAAGTAGTAATCTCTTTGACATCATTTCTATGATGAACATAGCCGTAGTTGTCTTGCTTGTCATGCCATAAAGATGCTGAAACCCCTAGGAAAACTATTCTCATCTCTGTAAAGGTCTGGTTTAAACCCAAGAGCCCATAACATGTTTCTGTAAGAGATGAACATAAAGTACTTTTTCATGACTTACAGGGATTGTTTCTTTTACAAAATTAAATTAGAAACAATGGTCATACAAGTTAAGACAAGTTTCACAGAAAGGAAAATGATCATAGAATATTATATTAGTTGTGAAACAGTCATAGAAATTTGAAATTGAGAGAAATTTGATAAAATATACGAAAAATTATTGGGAAATAAACAACCCATCCCTTTGACTACTACGACAATTGTTATATTTGATTTCATAAATTATCCCATATAAATACATGGGATAACCAGTTCTTATATTTTTCTATACGAAATGTATGAAAAGTAGGCTTTCATGACTTTAAAACAGTAGAATACATATTATAAATGATTTTAAGAAACATATTGAGATTTTATGATCTTACAACAGACTGTTTCTGGCTTAGGAGGACCAGATATATACAATAATAGATATTTTTAAACAAAATTAAGTTCCATCATGCTCAACGAGGGCATTTACAAGTAATAATATTTATTTGATCAGAGGAAACAATGCATTAGTTAGTTCATGGGACACATCATAAAGTAGTGACAGTACATAAATTGCAAGAAAACATAGTTACAAACATGTTTTAAGAAAATACCCTTGTCAGGACTTATATTTACCAGCATTATGAAAACATTGAGAAATGAACTATTTAGAAACAAGATTTTTAAGAATCACGTAGTTCTTTTCATTTTTTACCTTATCAGGTAAATGACTGAATAGCTTTATTGTCATTGCTCTATGTCCCTTTGAAGTCACTGAGAAGTTGCTGCTTATAACATGTAATATTCCTAGAATCATAAGTCTGAATAGAAGACTTATAGGAATATCATCACCTGGAAACGTGACATAAGGAAGGAACAAAAAAGTGCTTCTAAGCAGTTATGTATCCATGAATTTGTAAATATAAACATCTTGGCAAGAATCACAATGGTTATTTTGATATT
>KZ309360.1:48186-61917 GCA_000376725.2 Ladona fulva | reverse complement strand
AATTCAATCACATTTGGCTGAGGTATTTGAAAGCGTTGTCCTCAACAGTTAAATGTGCATAGAATAATAATTGAGGAAAAACATGGAATTTATGCCATCCCTTCTACTATCGCCAACTATCTTTTCAATCTGATATGAATTTCTTTGACAGGGGTCAACAAGTGGATTTTATTTACACTGACTTCAAATCTGCTTTTGATACAGTTAGTATGCATCATTTAACAACAAACTACATGGGTATGGCATTACTGGTCCTCTCCAGGCATGCTTCAAAAGTTACCTATTGGAGAGAAAAGAGAATTAAACAGGATTAAATCTTACCAATGTTTCAAATTTGAAGTTACTTCAGGGGTTCCTCAGGACTCACACCTCAGGCCCCCCCTTTTTAATTTTTTTATTAATGATATTGGTGACAGTCTTGAATTAGCTAAACTTGCTTTTGACTTAAACATTTATCTTCCCCTAAAGACCTTGGATGACTGCTTTGTAGTCCAGAACAGCTTAGATACATTTCTCAACTTGTGTAATGATAATGCAGTGTCCGTAAACCTTAGTAAATGCTTATCAATGACGTATCTCTGCTGTCAGGACCCTATTTTCTTAAGCTATAAAATTAACAACAAGTTCCTTAGTAGAACAGAGTTAATAAGAGATTTAGGGGTAATATTTACACCTAACTAAATTTTGATCCTCATATAGATACGGTGATTTATATATCTTTCAAGTTATTAGGCTTTATTTCCAGGTTTACCAAAGGCCTCAATGACATATCAGTGCTAAGGTCTATTCATAACACTGGTTAGACCTATAGTTGAATATGGGTCCATCATTATCCCACGACTGCAGCAGACAGAGAATTGATTAATTTTTGAAGCAATTTCCAAGGGTTCGTGCATATAGACATAGTATTGGTTTAACAACAGTATGATACAATGTAATATATGAGGCATTGGACTTAAGAACATTATCCGAGGGTCATCCTGACATTTTATTTCTACATAAGTTACTAAACAACATCATATCTTCTCCCAAATTGATACAGCTAGCAACTTTTCCTGCCCCTAGTGCATAAACCTGAAATAGGAACACTTTCCATCTAAATTTTTGTAGAACTAATTATATGTACAGTAAAACCCATTTAAGATGCTCCCCCTTAAGACATAATTATCTCCCAGTCCTTTTCCCTATCACACAAATCACATGGGAAAAATACTAGAGATGAAATGAGAGGTAAAATGTTTCGTTACTAAAATATATGTATTGGGAATTGAGGCCAATGTAAATTAGATGGTATGCATTATTGATATGTGTAATGAAAGACATTTGCTGAGGTTTTAGCATTTGCAGATGCAAATTATTTGCAATAACGATTCGCAGGGACACACCAACGACCATTTTGGAGAGTTTTATTATAAATTGGCTCAACTTTTGCGAGTGATTGCAAAATGACGGAACTTGTAAATATTCCTTTTGTTGTGTAAATATAGATTGCGTATCCACCCTGCTAGCCATCATTTAGCGAATGGCAGGGGGTGCAGGAAACAAGACTCTATTTCTATAGCAAAATGAAAACGATTAACCTTGATGCAGTTTTCATGAAAAAGAAATTTTATAGATTTGTATTGTTATCGTCGATTAAGGACTTTGTCTAAAAATTATCAGAACTTTGATTTGAAAATCT
The DNA here is from genome assembly GCA_000376725.2 of Ladona fulva. Lineage (NCBI taxonomy): Eukaryota > Metazoa > Arthropoda > Insecta > Odonata > Libellulidae > Ladona > Ladona fulva. Next base: position 60,236 of record KZ309360.1, on the reverse strand, counting down.
TTGGCTTTCAAAAAATGTCCAATTCAGCCAATTTAACACGTTTGTCTTATCCTTTACAAATAGGAAAATTTCGGTTTATTTCCGTAAAAAGAAACTGTGTAAATAGTGGTCAGGACGACAATGCCACTTTTTAATGAATATATGCTCAATTTTCCATTCATAGAATCCGATTTTATTATTGTACTGTGTGTTGTCAAGGTGACCGATCTCCATGGTGACGATTGTTTACGGAATCAGCTTATGTTTTATTAGAAATTTCCCAATTTCTAGCCATAAACTACTTTTCATGATTATCTAAACATGCTTCAAGGAGTTCTTCTTTTTTTACTTATTTTGACGCAGTATTTGTAAATGAATGGTTAAATTTGTTATAAAAAATATCGATTTAAAACAATTTTTTGTGTTTTCACTTCCGAAGGAAGAGCTTCCTTAGTGATCTGGCATCCAACTCTGGGATCTAATCAAGAACACTGCAGTTGTTTCGTCATTTTAAATGCATTTCGTTAACCGAAGAGAGAAATTCAAATATGTTTCCTATTAGTGTGTTTGTTTCTCTGGAAATCGCAATTTCTCTTTTTCACTTAAATAAATATAAATGTGAGACTATATATATTAAAAGGAAGGATTCATTAAAAGTTGAAAGAATTGCAATAGAAAGAAGAGACAGTTTGTGCTGATGAATGAATATATTTTGAAGCTAAAGTTTTACATTTAAATCTTCAAATTTATTAATTCTCACAGTATTTTATTAGTTATCAATTGTTTTTTATATATTATTCTCTTTAATTATAATTATAAACAATTTTACAAACGTATAATTAACACCAGATAAATTAAGACTAAAATTGATTTTGAAATTATTAATAAAACCATGATTAGGGAAATTAAACACAATATTTAGAATTTAACACAAATTAAACTAAGATAGAATTTATCAAATTAACATTTATTTCATTAATCTTTACAAACACATCACCAATAAGACAAATCGTCAGATTCATTATAATCATATTTGACATAAACATATTCATAAGAATTTAATTAAATTAAACCAATATTGAATTATTTTATCAAATTCACACACATTTTCATTTTTCTGGGAAAGTTCTTCAAACAAATTTTCCTCTAAAATACGAAACCAATTAGACGAATCATCAGATTTATAATTATCATATTTAACATAATTCAACACAATTTGAAGGTTTTAATGAAATTTAAACTCTAAGATTGACTTTTTTTGCATCATATAACAACAACCATCATCATTATCACCACTGTTATCATTAATTATCATACCACCACTATCTATATATCCTTCCTTCATTGGTATCAAATTCAACAGGAAGTGAAATCTACTCATTCAAAATATCAAACATCATCATTATCACCACTGTTATCATTAATTATCATACCACCACTATCTATATATCCTTCCTTCATTTGTATCAAATTCAACAGGAAGTGAAATCTACTCATTCAAAATATCAAACACTTCTTCTTATCACTGTTATCATCATTTCTTCCATAACACCACTATTTATCACCATTTTCATTTTTCTGTAAAAGTTCTTCAACCAAGTTTTCCTCCAAAATTCTTTTAAAACATTCAATAATTTCTTCAATGTAATAACCTCTAATCTGCAGACATGTTTCTCCATCTGCATTCCTAATTCTCAACAATTTCTTAAACATGTCATCTGATAATTTTTCTTTCACTGATTCGATTAACTCAATTACAAATTCTTCTCTAAAATTAAATGAATGCCATTTAATAAACCAATGAAGGAATGTACTTCCATCTCTATCACCTTTAGCCATTCTCAACAATTTCTTAAACATGTCATCTGATAATTTTTCTTTCACTGATTTGATTAACTCAATTACAAATTCTTCTCTAAAATTAAATGAATGCCATTTAATAAACCAATGAAGGAATGTACTTCCATCTCTATCACCTTTAGCCAGAATAATCTCTTCAAATAGACTTTCATAATCTTTTAGAATTTCAAAGGAATAATTCAACAAAACAAGTAAGTTTGCTGAATCTCTATTTGCTGCAAAATGCATAAATGTCTGACCAATTACATCTCTCTCAATCAAAAGCTCTTTAATTTCAATTTTATTCAAAAGTGAATATAAAATGGAAATATTTATTTCATTGTCATTCCCTGCTGCACAATGGAGTATGTTACTTAAATCTCTACCCTTACTCTTTAAAAGCTTTTTAAAGAAATCTTCATCAGCTAAATAATTCTTTATAACATTCAATTTCTCAAATATTTGTTCTGATGAATTATATCTAAATAAGAAATGCAATACATTCCTACCATCTGCATTCATACTAATCAGCATTTCTTTCATTTCCTCTTTTTCTAAATGTTTATTACAAAATGGCAGAAAGTCNTATTCAGAATTTCAGTTACACATCTATCTCCTCCTCCTACTAAATAATTAAGTAAGTACTCACCATCTGAATCACAACTCAGTAGAACTTCTTTTAAATTTTCAATTCCAAAGTATTCCTTGAATAAATTAATTATATCCCCAAACTCAATCCTGAATACACATTCAGACCTTAAATTTTCCCTAAGTATACAAAATTTAAGTTCTTTGTCAAAGAGAATTTCAAATTCATCCCCAAACACGGCATTAAGTGCTCCAAATAATCCAATGGTACCATTAATGTCTGCATTATCTACAAATATATATATTGCATCTCTATATTCTTCACTTTTAATGATTCCATCAATAAACTGCTCTTTTCCCAAAATGTCCTTTGAAAACTCCAAAATCTTAGCAAATATTTCTTTTCTCTCATTACATATAGCATATATAAATAAACCCCTTCCTTTTGAATCCTTTAACTTAAACAACTCCAAAAGCCTTTTAGCCTTTTCATTCTCACTTTGTCCTTCATTTGTGTCACATTCAACAGGAATTGAAATGCACTCATTCAAAACATTTATCACTTCTTCTGGATTTGAATAAAATCTAAACACACCAAGCATCATTTTAGAGTAAAGCTTAAAATTTCGATTAAACAACATTTTTAAATTATTTACAGGAAAGCAACAACCAATTATAAACCACTTATCATATGATAACAATTGAGATTCAAATTTTAGAACAAACTCATTCATCATCTCTGAATCAACAACTTTTTGAAACTTTTCTAATAAACATTTCACTATTTTAGCTGCCAAAGATAACTGTAAATGTAAAGCATAAGAACTATCAAATCTATCTAAATTGTCTTTAAATTTCATAACAAAATTTTTCAAAATCTCAAAAAAAAAGTCTAAATTTTCAAAGAATTCTTTTCTGAGATTCTCAAAATGGTTTTTATCCAAAGAGCTTGCGAGAAACCTTCTCACTACATTATATTTCTCTTCGAATAGCACATTAATTAAATTGTCCTTATTCAAATTTATCCTAACGGATTCTGCTTGGAAGTACTCTGCGAATGTGTGGTGCAGAAAATCAACTTCTGCACCTTTGACAAACACTATTCCCAGAGCACTGCACAGTTCTTGCATATCCTTGTCTAATTTGTCATAGTCCATCAAATGATTTGCAAGCTCAATGTGAGTCCTATACACATCTTCCCTTAGTTTTCTCATCACATACTGCTTTATCCATCTGTCTTGCAAAACTCCTACTTTTTCTTCCACAAGTACCAGAATCTTCAGATCAATGAATTCTGAATATATATTGTGAATCCCAGAACTGATTTCCACATTGAAATTGCTGTCAAAATGAATTCCTCCAACCATAAACAGGTGCAGGGGAATCCCCATGAACTTCAGAGTGTCCTTATCCATTGATGTCTTTTTGAGAACTGAATCAGCTAATCCATTCAATTCCAGACCATCAATCTTCTTCCTGATTGAATCTATGCTGTCCTCTAAATTTATTTCTTTCAATGCAAGAATCAGTCCTTGGCTTTCTGAGTCGGTCTTTTCTTTTTCTAGGTCTCCAATGATGCTTTCAATCTTCCGGGAGATTGCTTTCTTGTCTTTGGGCGATTCTCCTTCTCCATTTGGAAACTTCAATTTCCACTTCCACAACTTCCCCAAGCAATAAACTTGTGATGAATTATCAAATCGGACTAATTGAAGCGAGAACGTGTTTAGTACTTCTTCCAGTTCCTGCTGGTGGTGCATTCTGGTTGTAATCATTATTCTTGCTTCAGTTTTTTTTCTTAGAAATGAAATCAGTTCCAGTGCTTTTGTTTGGTATTCCGATGGAATCTCGTCAAACGCATCCAAAAAAATAAAGCATTTTTGTTGATTGCCTCTTTCCCTAAAATGACATTTCTCAAACCCATTTTTAAAGCCCAACATGAGGAATATGTCTTCAAACATCTCTTCCACATCATTTTCCTCACAATCAGGACCCTTGTCCTTTATCGAAAACTTATTCAAATCAACCCTCAATACCCACGAATTGTACATTTTTTTTTTCATGTGCCAGATTAGACTAGACATCACAGTTGACTTCCCACATCCTGCGTTCTCAGAGACTATCAAACTTTTGTTGTTCTTCAGCAAATCAATCATCTCTTCTTCAGTCTGTCTTATCTCCTTCTCATGTTGCTTGCACACATCCCCTTCAGAGTTCATCAAATAAAACATTTTCCTATCATATTTCAAACAAATTATATTTTTAACAGTGGTTTTCCGAACAAAATCCTTGAATTTCATAGGTCTCTCTTTATTACTAACAAATACTGCTTTCCCTTTCTGAATCTCATCGTCTGGTCCCTCCAGCCACTGTATCCGACTTTTGTTAATGGACAACTCCTCACATTCCCATCTATGCAGGCCATAGATGAGGATGCTGGTGTCATCTTGCAATTTTCCAAACATTTTTCTGTCAATAACCTTTGCCTGAAACTGTCTCTCTACATACGTTTCAGGGTTGTAACCTTGACTATTAAGATCTATACCATCTCGGACCTCAACTAGGTCTCCACTGATTATTTTTATTATGTCTTTTTTGCTGAATATTTGAGGAACATTTTCTTTCTTAACGAAGATACCCTTTGTCTCTCCTTTGAAAATGTATTCTACAGGCCCTGTGCGGAAATCTTTGTATTCATCAGTTAAATTATCCCATTTGTATTCTAAAGCCTTTTCTTGAAATTTTGGATCAAGCAACTGGGAATTGGAAATTATTACTATATTTGTTCCCTCATTTTTTAATTTCTCTAAGTAATCAAGGTATTCACATAATAATACCCGTTGATAAAGCTCCTTGTTGTCCAAAATGAGTACGAAATAATCACAAAGTTTACCTTTTAATGCCTTTAAAATTTCATCCCTTTTCTTTTCGAAGCATTCACTCCCGAATAAAAGGCATTTTCTCTCCAATTGGTCTCTATATTCCAGTTTTAACTCATGATAGACGTGTAGGGCACTTACTTTTATACAGTTAGTGGATATCACAGAAACTCCTTCCTCAACCACCACATACTTTCTAAATGATGGGAAATCTTCCTTCAGTGGGCGAATCCGCTTTTCTCTGAATGAAAGGAACTCAAAATTCCCCATCAACTGTTTCATTATGCGGTCAGATTTTGTATTTGACGATGCGTCCGTGTACTCTCTGCACTTTGGAAGTACGTTGTTTTTGTAGAAAGTGAGAAGCCTAGACAGTTCAGAAGACTCCTTAAAATTGCTCCTCCCAGATTCTTCCCCGTAAATTCCAATGACATGGGGAACGCGAGCTATTAACTCGCATTACCAAGAGTAACCATTATAGTATTCGAAAACGTCCTGAATAACTGATTCAATATGACAGGAACGAGGTATTAATGATTTTACAGCAAGAACAATGCCATGGAATTCCTTAATCAATTCAGAGTCTTCTTCCCTGTAAGGCTTCGCATCATTCTCAAATACAGTCGTAAGAGCAAGGTGGCACAGTTCCTCGGCCACCACACCATACACTTTAGCCCTCTTCTTCAGATCACTAGATAACAAGTTCTGTGCCCCAATAAATATTTCCCTAACAGTTGACAAAGTCAATCCAAATATCTCCTCCTCTTCATTATTCATGCGATGGACCCGGTTTACTTTATCCGATTTAAAATCAAATACTATATCAAAGTCTACATTTTCTAGGACTTTGATTAGCACTTTGATGATGTCGGACTGAAAAAAGAATTCGTACATTGACATCAGAGCATTCAGTCTCTCCCCATCTAAGACCTGAGGAGACTGGCTCACGGACATTAATCTGTAAACGCACGATTTCTCTGATCTTTGGTTATAATGAAAGAGGAGGTGATTCAAACGATCCAGATCTATATCAAAAGAATAAACATAATCATTCTCAGAACCAACAAACTTGGCTCCTTTGTAGATTAGATAAGAGATTATTTCGAGTCTCTCACACTGGAATGCCTTATAAAGAGCCGAGGTTTCATCAAACGAGAAGTGCTGCTCTTCTGCATGACTTTCTACAATACGCCTCACCGATTCCCAGTCTCCGGCTTCAATAGCAGTATGTAGATCCTCATACTCCTCTACATTCCCATCCAACTTCTCCAATTCACCTAATGCCTCCTGGGAGAGAAAAGAACCATCAAAACGGAGCTCACATCTTTATTTGTAATATTCTGATTAATGAACACAAATTTATGTTTAATATATGATGTATACTATATAGAACACTAGGTTGATCAATAAGTTTTTTCGTTCCATAAGAGATAGCGCTGTTACGTTCGTTATTCATTCGTCTAAAGATGGTGCTACTTATTCAATAACACGTGTGTAGTTTCATGTAGATCTGTCAACTCGTTCGTATATTTACAGCTCTTCAAAGTTGACCTGTCACAGTATTTTTTTAACAATGGAAAAAATTGAATATCGTGCAGTAATGAAATTATTATTTTTGAGAGGTGCAGCAACAAAAGAAATTCATGAATGATCGTTAAAAGTTTATAAGGACTCTTCACCTTTAATTAGAACAGTAGAAATATGAGTTGCTGAATTTAAACGTGGTCATACAAGTATTGAAGACGATCCACGTGACGGACGGCCAAAAACTGCATCAACACCAGAAATCATAGCAAAAATACAGCATATGGTATTGGAAGATCGTTGATCGACCAAGAGAGATTTAGTAGAAGCCCTAGGCACCTTTAGGCAGCGTGACCAATATTTCAGCTGAAGTTTTGGGTTTTAGAAAGCTGTGTGCACAATGGGTGCCACATTCGCTAACTATGGAGCAAAAGCACATTTGAATGCAACTTTCTTAGCAACATATAGAGCGTTTACAAAGGAAAAAAAGAGGACTTTGTGCATCGTTTAATCGCTTGGGTCCATCACTATGATCCTGAATCAAAACAAGAGGCTAAAGAGTGGTGTGAACCTGGTACTTCGGCTCCGAACAAAGTTAAGGTCCAGAAATCGACCAAAAAGGTGTTAGCATCAGTTTTCTTGGGATGCAAAAGGAATTTTGTTCGTGGATTACCTCCAAACTGGTAAAACAATAAATTCAGATTATTATTGTAACCTTTTGGACCAGCTGGATATAAAAATTCTTGAGAAACAACCCAGTTTACAGAAGAAAAAAATCATTTTTCATCAAACCAACCCTCTCAAAAAGCTCAAAGAACCATCATGAAAATCAGTAAATGAACGTACAAATTGTTGCAACATACACCCTATTCACCAGATTTAGCTGCCTCTGACTTCTAGCTATTCTCACATTTAAAAAATGCATATGTGGAAAACAATTTTCATCTAATGAAGAGGTAATAGAAGCCGTGGAAGCATATTTTGACAGTTTTCCGGATTCTCACTTCAGGGATGGAATCCATACATTAGAAGATCACTGGAACAAGTGTAAAATGTATTTCAAACCATTAAATCGTGTTTTTCTTATCGAATGAGAAAACATATTGAAAAACCTAGTAAGTCCAAATTTAAACCCAAAGTCTTGATGTAAAAAAATTTTAGGTTGTCTCATAAAAATTAATAAAAAAACACGCCAATTTAAATTTCTCAACACAAATTCAAATGAATATTCACAGATCAGGGGTTTAGCCAGGATTTGTCTATGAGGGGGTCCGGACAGCAATATAGAAATGCAAAATCGCCAACAATCTATGGGATGAAGAATTTCACTAAAAAATACTGAAAATGGAAACATTCATATTTACATTTATACTCTTCAAATTCACAATGGCTTGGGTTACTGAGAATATTGAAAAATTAACGTTTTTGTATTTGTCTATGTAAAGTAAAANGTTCCTGTCTATAAAAAAATCTAAAACTTTGTATATGTGTTGTTTGTGTGATTATAAGAAGGGTTTAATACAAAAATCCCGCTAATTAACAAAAAAAAGTTTTGGGCATTAATGGGTTAATAAAGGAGTTAACAAAGGTCCAAACATAAAATATTAATTAACTGCACTGCTGTAATCCAAGTAATAAAGAATCATTTTAAAGGATCATCCAAGATTGTGGTGTCGGGACGTGGATTTAGTATTGGTTTTTGCTATACACTCTGTTGGTGTTAAATGATTTTTTTAAAACAATACATTCATCACCTGAAAAGGAATAACTATTCCTATCTATCGAAAACCCGCTGTCATATTAAATAAAGATGGCTATGGATATCCTGTGGTTATTGATAAACGGAATGATATTGACTCAAATTATGAGAAAAAGCTCAAATATCTTCACCTAAGTAAAAGCAGAAGAGATAAAAAGTATGTATACTTTAGTAATAGATGTAAATTTAACAGATAGAATAGCCAATATTAGAAAGAAATTTGCACACTTTAGTATTTAAGGTATTGAAAGTAAATTGAACAAAACAAATGTGAAATTCATGGTTATTTACTGAATAATTTTAAAAGTACACTCAGACTGTACAAGATGTGCAGACAATAAATTGCTTAATTTGAACCACTTTTTCCATCTTAATATTGTCTTACTTCCACCAGTTATGTACTATTACGCAGATAACTATTGTTTTTTAATGGAATCTGTATGTATATTACTTTGCAGTTGGTGTCCATCCGCCTTTCTGTCCCCCTATCTTTCACAGAAACTAAAGAAACGTACGGGCCACACAGAATTGGAATATAGATTTTTTTACTGAACACGAGCATCTCCTATTAATTCCAGCCATGTCTCATTGAAAAGAATTAGTGTGCTTTGGAATAGTGCAGATTGGTAGCTGATGTGGCATTCAGCGCAACAGTCCTTAATTCCGAATGGCAGCTATTCGGTGGGTCGTTGGTAGCAGATGCCCCTCTATCCAGCAATTACTTGCCTCGGGGCATCTTTCCCCAATACCTGTCCGGACATATTTAATTCTGCGCTCCACCTGCCTCTATCACGACTTCTTTCCACCCAAGGAGACGCCTGTTCCAGAGCATTCCTCTGTCACCGACAATAGTTTCTAAGACGCCAAGAGATGGAGTCCGTGCATAACAAAGAACTATTTCTTCATGCCAAAATCAAGACGCTGAGCAATGCACTGCTGGAAATTCCATTCCAGACATTTTGTTACATTTCCATGTAGTTTAGAGAAATGCTCGATTTTTGCTCTTCACATAGAGAAAGAATCTATCCATCAGCGAAAAGAAATTTCTGCAAGATTGCTGTGATTTTCATTTTCGAGAGTACAGGGAAAACTTACATCATTAAATAATATACCTTAATAATACTTAGTGTGGGCTGAGCTAGTAATTTAAACCTGTAATCAGATTGTCTTTTGAAATATGTCCTGCAAAGGTACAAGAATTAAACATTGACGAAAGAAATTCTGATATTGTTTCAGATTGTCCTGTCGCTAAAAATTATGCAAAATACTAATTAGAAACAGTCTCTTTGGTGATTGTTTTACCACAAAGGCAGCAACTCTTACTAATTAATTAACACTCGCAAAAAAGAGTTAACATTTTGGCATCTTTTGGTCATCTGACCATCTGTGTGAACTATCACCAACTTGCACTTTGTAATGCAATTGTGAAACTCTTGTTCTCTTACCGGAGATTCTCTCCAACGCTTGGGAGGCACTTCTAGAAGTACTGTAGATGTGGATGCTCCATCGTCATCTATGAATGCCCGCTTCCTCTCCATCTTGTCTCTTTATTTCCCTCTGGAAACAACCAAAAGGGTCCATTGTAAAGATATCCAACGTTTCGCAACAAACCCCAATTAAACTTTGAGTATATGACCAACACTCAGCAGTATTCAGTTAAAATCCGAGGGTGTTTAACCACCGTGGAAAATAATTATTAGAATAAACATTAATAATTCTAAATAAATAATAATCAGGGCTGCGATTTCGAAACTTTCTGATACACATGGAATGAGCACTCCCAGAATTCCGGAGAAGATGTCTCATTACGCATGGAATCAATATTCCACCGAAAGTGTTTCACCTAATTTCAATTCTTATTCGACGTTCGCATGGAATGAGAGGGCATCTTCGGAACGGCGTTGCATGATTTACGTATTCAACTCACTTGCTCGACAACATTCTCATCAACGCACATGCGTATTGATGAGTATATGTAGTCTGCTAGGTGAGCTTACGAATGTCATGATTTCCATTACATCGTAATATTATCAATAGAAGATAGCGTTAGCTTAAATATTCTTGCATAATTATCAATAAATATTTTTTGCAGCGATTTAGTGTAGAATTAGTAGATGGATCACTTCCAATAATATAATACAAGTCTCTAGTCTAATAGTCTCTGCATTACGGTTGTATACATCGAATTAATGCATGTTTTATGCATAAAATTGGTATTATTGAATGAATTTGATAACTTATGTAATCATTGGTATTCTTGTTCATTAAGGATGTAATGACTATGAGATTTCGAAGACAGTGAATGATTATTCTTGCAAAGTGAAGGCCATGGGAGTCATTCTCAATAAAAACTCTTCTTTGGGATCACTTCGATTTGTTTTTTGGTAACAATGTGGCAAAAAGACTCATGTTATTCGTAACGCATTATATTCAGTGAATGGGATGTCAACAGCTGTTTCATTTTGTACCAAATTAGTAACCTGGGAACTTTGGGCTAAATTGCGTGTTTTGCAGTGCTTGAAGCCCTTTACTTATATATATATATCTATATACGAGTAAAAGTTGCTTGCATACTGCAAGCTTAATGTTAGATAGATTAACTAAGGCATTGCACACCTCCTACAACACTCCACCTGCTATAAACGGACTGCCATTCACCAACTACAAAAGCTAAACAAATTATTACGTCCATAAGAATTAACCTAGCATCGAACCTGGGTCTATTGGGACAAATATTCTTACGACATACGATAGAAATCCCTATCTTATATAGATGTAGCGAATTTTAACCTTCTACCTGACCGGGAAATCCCGTAACGAATTTTTGAAAATTCGGTCATTCAAAAGGTGCTGGGATCGAACCTGGGCTTTTAGGGCAAAAAGCGTTACGGCATACGATAGACAATCATCAATTCTAACAACACGGTGAATTGCATGATTCTATCTTAACAGAAAATACCCTAAATGAATTCATGAACTTTAGACATACAAACTGCCCTAGCATCGAACTAAGGACCCTCAGGGTAAAAACCTCTAGGTATACTATAGAGGTGCTTCCGGTCTATCGGCGACGTGGATTTGAACGTTCTATCTTACCTAGAAATACCCGAAATGATTTCTTGAATGTTGAAATTGACTTGAATGTTTTGCAATAAGAATTTACCTAGCATCGAACCTGGGGCCATTAGGTATAAAGCACTTGTGGAAAACGGAAGATAAAAACATTTTCTAACGACTCCGTAAATTTCAACGTACTATCTTTATGCTAACTACGCTAAACGAATTTTTGAAAATGCGCTCAATGCATTCTTATGGGAAAATGGCCGTTTTTGGGGCCACCTAGAATCGAACCCATGATGCCTAGGATGGATGTCCGTTTCATTCCATAGTGTAAAAAGCCGGGACTTTACGGCAAAAATATCGGCGGCTCCGTGAGGCACTTCCTTCTGCCTCATCTTTAGTATCCTATATGTATATATATATAT
>KZ309360.1:10090-30133 GCA_000376725.2 Ladona fulva | reverse complement strand
CCTCTCTTTATTTCCTTTAAAGCCTGCCTTACTTCACTTTCCAATATTCTGTATCCCATTGAACATTCATTCACTTCTTCTTCATCTTCTATTTCCGTTCCTTCTGTTTTCTCCTTCTTATCATAATACTCCTCTATGTATTCCTTCCACCTTCCAAGCGCCTTCTCTCCAAGCAGTTCTTTCTCCTCCCTGCTCTCTATGCATTTACTACTGTCTCCTGCTCTTCCACGATTACTCTTATAACGATTTTAAATTTTAAGAAAAGTATCTTCACACAATAAATAATTTCATTGTCCGGTTAAAGAATTACAGACGCTTAACGCTACAGACGCTTAACGCTACAGACGCTTAACGCTACAGACGCTTAANTATCATCCGTCTTCTCCCAACCCAAGGTTTCGTACGCTCTGCCATCTTCAGCTAACATGAAATTGTTAGAAATTGCGTACCATATTTGTTTAATACAATTCCCGCAGCTGAAGAAACATCTTGCTCCACCATTCACGACTACTAAGTATTCAATAGGATGTGAAATGGTGTACTTATCATCCCTCGGTGTTTCGCCACTCCACTCTAATCTGGACACGATTGGCTGTGTCCCATTTTCGTGGCCATCAGAAGTAAACAGGAAGTCCACATTGTCTCTGTAGCCAACCCATGTACTCATTCCATTCCTCTCGAAACTTTCGCTACTTATTGAATATTGATCATAAATCAGGTACTTCGGTATAAGGGAATAGTGTGGAGTCAACACATTCGAGCAAATCGCTGTTCTCACCAACTCTCTGAATGTCTTTATTGCTGCCGCGGATGGCAAAGTGTGTCTATTCTTTATGAACCCAATAATGAAGGACTTTGAACCTAAGCCTCCATTGTAAAAATAATTGGTTTGATTCCATCCGATGCCTTCGAACAGCTTTCCATCGTCTGATATCCAAAAGTTACACCACTGCTTATTGAAAGGGTCTATTTTAAGTATTTCTTCGGAATTATCGATGTAAGAATTCGCATCTACAATTAGTAAATCTGCCACTTGTTTCCTGTTCTCCCGGACGTATTTCTTCTCGTATCCTTCGTCGTCTCCCGAAATGAAACTCAGCACCTCCTCGCCTGAAAAAGAACAGAAAACATTCATGAAATACCTTAGCGAGATTTAATGAGACATACAGCGGACTCTAGATTGCTGTGAGGGTGCGCGGATAATCAGGAAAGACGGTTAATCCAAATCCATATTTCCTTTTATTTATCACAAAGTTCTTGATATTCGCACACACATTTCTATCAGTTCATTTAGAGTTTTCATCGCTCGACTGTGAATTCGTTTTCCGTCTGCTCCATGGAAAAGAAAAGTCCTGCTTGCATTAGAACGCTTAAATACTTTAATTATTACAATTACGTAATTCGTGAGTTCGAAATTTATAAGAAAGACTGCGGTCGACAGCGACAAAGAGCTAAATTATTATCACAGATTATCGGGAGTACATATTATTTATTGTATTATCACGACATAATTACGTAATTACAGTCTGTCTGTACAGTCTTCAGAATGAAGGTTGGTTTGAACCTCATCTCTTCACCGTTAGCAACGAAAAGCTTTGGAGAGTGGGCTCAGGCGTGTAGACAAGGTGAGGAGTGGGGAAGTTTGCCCTTGCTTACAGAAACAGAATGTAATAAGGAGAACAGTTTCACGGTAATGAAACACATAACACTATTCGAATGACTTCTCATTTATCACTGCATTTGGAGTGAGGCTTACAGGGCAAGGTGAGGATTGAGGTAATTTTTCACTGCTTACAGAATGTTCTAGTAAGAAGAAATCCATGCTAACCCAGCACAATAAGTAATTTAAGCTTTTTGTAACATTAATAATGTATATTAAATTCCCATTTAATACACGTTCTTAAAGAACTTAGGCCATCAGTTACCTTACAGAGACAGAATGGAATAATAACAATTCCCCGTATATGAAACACAATGATGACTATTAGAATAAGTTTTCATTCATCTCTGCATTAGGAGTGAAGCTTACTGGCAAGATGAGGAGTGAGGTATTTCTCCACTGTTTTCCACACTTAGACAGAATGCTCTAGTAAGAAGGAATCGGTTCCAGTCCAGCACAACGATTCTACATGTAACACTTTTCTCAGCATTCCATAGGGAGTGAGGGTATATGAGGAGTGAGGTATTTTCCCCTTGCTTTCCTTACTGACACAGAATGCCATGAGAATAACAATATCAGATAATTAAAGCACAATGTACTCCAAGTAACACTTCTCTTAGCATTCAAAAAGGCTAGAATGTGATCTAGGTCATTATTCGGTATTACCTCATACCCCCCGTAGCTTCCACATTATCACAGTCGTGAATATGAGCAAATAAAATACACATATTTCTCTATTGTCTACCAAAAGATGAAGAACATCGCATTCGGGACATGGAAGCAGTGCCGTATTCACAATAATACAATTTTTCAAACGCGTAATTATCTAATCCTCCAGTTTCTTTTGCAGGGACGGAATTTATGATTCATATTTTTCTATTCGCAAACCATTAATGAATTTATGTTTACTTTGGTGGACAGTCATGACTTACTCATCATAATTTTCTATTCAGCTCTACAATAGTATTCCTAATGTATGCTGGCTATTTATTTCAGAATTTGCAATTGAAATCGCAACATTACTGCACTCTGATTCGTCAGAAACTTCCTGAACAACTTCAATCTTAATTCTGATTGGACGTACCACCGCAGGAATATTTTGATCGAAAGATTTCGTAAAAATCCTGATTGATATTCATCTTAACTTTCATTATTTAAAGGAAACCTGCAAATTACAAATTTAATTCCTTTGAAAGGGTGTACATTACGTTGGATTACAGAAAACTATCATTTCCTATGCTGAAAAATTAGCAATACTTAAACAATGAAAAGATATAAATTATTTATTTAATAGCAAATGCAATCAGCTAAATGAAATACCGATTATCTCTGTTAATTCATCAAATATACAAGAGGTGAGGAATCTAACAAGGGACTTTGAGTGAATATTCCCTGCTCAAAAGTTATAGACTCAAGTGTCGGAACATTGACACAACTAGGCATTTTTAATGCAAAATTAGCAACTGAAAGTAGGAGTACCTCAGGGTATGTAACTCCTAGGGTATCAACAACCTTCCCTATTCCTCTACTTGGGTTGCCCTTAATTAACGATACATTCAGGGGGAGTTCTGGGGATTTGATAATCAGCGGAAGTTATGTAAATATTTTTTGAGAGCATAAGTAATATCGGCATACAAATAAAATGCTAAAAAATGAAAAATAGACATTTTGGATTCTTGTTAGTAATTAAGCAAAATAATGCTAATAATTTAAGTCACTATGCACTTAAATTCTACAGACATTCAACCAAATTTGTTAACCTTGGATTCTAAGAACTACGAACACACACAATTTCTAAACATAGTATTCATTCAGTATTTCTACAACGCATTTGAATTAAATGTTTCATTTGAATTTCTTCTTTTTCTACTTAATGCACCAAAAACTTCCAATTTTCCCTTTAATGTACATATAGAACATAGGCCGCTGAAACTAATTGTTATTAATCTAAACGTTCATTTTTTAAAATCAATCCTGCGAACCTGCGAAAAAGAAAAAAGTAAATCACTCGTGTATTCCTATTACTTAAGTGTCTTTAAACATCTGAATTGAAACAAGGATGAGACATTCTTTGGTGATTGAGGCAAGGAAAATTTCTGACAGAGATCGAGTGCTTAAAATATATGGATAACAATTTCCTCGATCAAATTAAAGTTATAATACCGTCAGTAACGGATAGTAAGCGGACTCCACGCATACTTAGCGGACTCAACATATACTAAGCGGACTCAACGCATACAAAGGGAACTCATAAACTAAGCAGACTCATAACAAATTGAGGAGACCCATTGTTTACTAAGCGGTAACAGATTGTACTCCTCAGAAGATTATTGAGTGAAATCGGAAATAAGAACATTTGAAAGTATTGAGTCTCTTTACCTTTCTCTCTCTCAGGACAGAAGGACAACCGCAATCTCTTAATTTCTTCATCTCTAGAGGACATTTCGGCTTCCTTAGACAACTGACAATCCATAATTTGTTGGTCATTGGAATTGGCGTCGCAAGTCAGTTGGACCGCGTTGTTACTTTTTGTCTCTGAGAGAGAAATGAAAATCTATTAGAAATACAGTTACAATTTACTCCATCAGTAGAGGAACCTTTATTGCAACTCCTACTTTTATGAATTATAAAACAATGTGTGATATAACTTTATTGAGTATAAGTAATAAAAATGTTATCCATCAATACTAGTAAACGCACCAGTCAAGATTGGAGGAACTTAATTTATTTAAACGTATTTCTGTGATTGTATGAATCTGGTTCTGCTAAGCCAGCAAGTGTCCATGATTACATGCGATTTTTCCTTTTCGAGAGTGCATGGCTTTCTTTCTTCATTAATTAAAATACCTAATTTTGAACGTATTTCCGTCAAACTTTGTTCATTCGAAGGTGAAATGTGCAACCAATCTTATTCTTGCCGTGTTTAAACGTTTTTTTTTTTTGGAAATTCTTCTTTTTCTGCACTCCAAAGGCAACCGTCATTGTGGCCTCGGATGAATAAACAAGCGTTAGAAAGGTTAGAAAGTAGTGGTGAGGGAATGACGTTGTTTTGTATTTAATATCTTTAAGCGTCTGCAGCAACGAAACGTTATTTATAGCAACGTAAATATTTACAAATAATTTCCTGTGAACTTGCGTTTTCCTGTAGCGTTGAGAATAGAAAAGTAATATTTTTATGCGATGAAAATGAGGTTCAGTTATTCTCATTGAGTTGAAATACTCTTCCGAATTAATTTGGAATATGAATGCGGAATTAATTATTAATTACCGCGTGTCTCTAAATCTAACAGTTTCTGAGATACGGAGGGGGACGGACGGACACTTGGGAAATTATATATAATATGATATGATATCATATACATTAGCTTAAAATATTGTCAAGGTTATGATTTAAATAAAGAATCATTTCCTAATTGCCTATTGCTAAAGAATGCGCACACAAACAGATTTAAAATGATCTTGCAAGCCTTACCTTTTACAAATCCCCCGGCGTCTGTTAACATCCTGGAGCTGTCCATTATTGCATAAATGTCGACAGATAGACTCGAGTTTATGAAGATATCCCGTGTCGCGTTGGCGACGTACAGGGAGGCCCCTATTTCTCCATCGTCCCTCTTGCTGACTTGCACCGAAATCATGACACGCTCGGAGAACCCCAAGCAAGACAGAAACGCTAAATGGAATGCCACCGGCAGGATGACTTCAAATCGAGTCATCGTCCCCGGATGAAGAATTAACTAATGTGGTACCTGTGAGAATTAGATGACGATTATTAGATATAATACATCAGTCACTATAGGAACAGGAGATACGGAATACCGTCCCCAATAACTCAATCGCCGGAATTCGATCGGTAATACTTTAATTGAATAAGTAAATCGGACAAGATGCAGTCTTAAAACTCGCAGTTCACTCTGAACTGCTGTTAAAGTAAACCAGATTTAATAATCATGGTATCAAAGAAATGATTAGGGGTAAAAAGAGATTAGGAAAAGTACAGTTCCGGGTTTTTGGAGACTGAAATGAAGCATAGGAAAAATCATCCACCGCAGGAATAAAACAGAAAGAAAGTGTCGTATGAAACTGCATACACTTATTAAGAGCAATATTTAAAGCATTTAGAGGAGGTACACTTATCTAGATTTAAAAATAAATATCTGGTACAAATAAAATATTATGCAAATAATACGGAATTAAAGGGGATTTGAAGGCGTAGGACGAGGTCGCTACTATTTAATCTCCGTTTCCCCGTAAATAATTCCATTGCGAGTCTTTATCGCGGATTCCCGATTGATTTCCACACACCGAACACAAAAACAGAGGTGAAAACATTGGAATTACCTCGTTTGGATTTTAGGAATTCCGATTCAATACGCTGAAATAGAATTTTAAAAGAGTAGTTTTGTAGATAATGCATCGGGCAACTTTGTGTTCCTATCCCAATCTATTATTTGCATATAATATTCACAACTTGTATATCACTTTTAAAGTAAAATTAAACCTGAACAACGACAGTAAATTACATGCGCTGCGTTAGAATCAGAAGTTACGAAAGTGTTCAGAGTCAGTTATATACTGTAAAAGTTAAGAAAAATGATTTGCAATTATTTTAAGCTATAGCATAAATTCGTAAAAGCTTTTTTATTAGAAGATGTGAATTATATTTAGCAAAAGAACACTAAAACTCTCCAATAAGTTTGAACGAAAAGAATAAAGTATTACTTTTAAAAAATGAAGAACTTATTTCATTAAAGAATATTTAATGAGACATCATCAGAGTTTTGAAGACAAAATAATTGGGACTTTTAGTTTCCACCATCTAGCCTCTCATTACGTTACTCTAATTACTAAAGTAAGGAAAACAAGAAAATTCATAAATTAACAATAATGACTTCTCTTTTCAACTCAAGGAATTCCGTTCTCTCGATCTTTGAATTCGCAAAGAAAGCAAATGTAAATGAACGCGACAAAAAAGAAGGAAATATTTAATAAAGGAATTAAAAAATGGAGAGAGAATATTGAGAAAAATTAAATACGAAGGGAAAGGCCCACTTTCATGTTTTTCCTCAAATTCACAAGAGTATATTAGAGATAATGGCAAACTTAATAACAAATTAATGATCAGAATTTGAAGAATTAAAGAATACTTAGTTCCGAAAGGAAGAAATAGCTTAATCACCAAACACCATAACTATGAAATACAATAGTGTGTCCCACAGCAGACTTGTGAGAAGAAAGATGGTACGTATAGAAAATTTAAAAATCCAGATATTAATTACTTTAAGCTTACCTTAAGATCTGCTTTAGCACAAAACGAAGAAAACTCGATGTACACAAGGATCGCAGTCAGTTGCTTCAGCGGAGCTGCACTGTGTTCTAACCGAAGGCTTTCAATTGGACTCTTATTTATGTATCGTAAGAGACTCCAAGCCAACATCAGCGCCGCAACGGAGGATCCCAGAACTAGAATACGATCCCTTAGGCAAAAGTCAACGTCGATGAAAATTCGCTCTCCTAAGCACCTATTTATATGTCATCTTTTACTTTTGCAATCCCAAAAACTTGAATGAAGACTGTTATGAATCACGAGAAAGAAGGGATAGTGATATTCAACAACATTAGTGAAATAGCCTCTCGGAACCTGAATTAGGAAATCTCTTTTAAACTGAACAAAGTCGCAGCTTAAAAAGTATAAAAATGCCTAAAAAGGGATATATTGCCAAAAAGATGAAAGAATTGTTACTAAATCTATAGAGAAAATTGGATTATTACAGAAAATGCATAATGCAGAATCACGAATTTGATTCCCCATTTCCTTATTGTCTAACCTGATACTTGTCTTTACAATTAGATGAAAAACAACGTTTAAAGTGTAATTTTCTGTTGTCTATTATCAAATAAAAAGGTGGAAATACGGCAGCGGAGGATAAGCTCTTAAGATGAGAAGAATTTCATCGTAGCACCTTCTGCTATAGTGCTAGATCGATATTCAGAAATAATCTTAGTATATTTGCATCCCCTTACTTTTCCTGGTGTTCATTTTAATAGTTTCGTGTATCCTCGAGTACTTTTCTTTATACTTTACGGTATTCTAATGAAATAAATAATTTAAAATGATTTTGAAACTGATCGTATTACGATTGGACAACAATAACAGTTAACACTCTCGTTTCTCGAATACTCGTGATCAGTTTTATCGCTACTTGGACTAGAAAACTTTCGAGAACCATCCATTGAATGCTAATTATCGAATTACCTGCAATTTGTGGACTAACACTGCGTAATACTAATGTTTTTTTTTATTTCCACTCGCTTTGCTTGTAGCAAATACTTGAGAGATGATCCTTAGTCCATTTTTGAAGGGAAAGAAAACACATTTTTAGGAGGAAAGAGTTTGCTTGATGTCATCCGTCTGTGGGTCATAGGTTATCTCCAAAGACTTATGGCGATTGCGTCTTATTCTTGGGCGAAAAGAGGCCCAAAAGGGATATCTTTCAACTGCGCTCTTCTCCGATGGAAATCACGACAAGTTTTCTTTTCCCGATTTCCGTAGAACACTGATATGTGATATTAAATATTGCATGGAAAAGAAAAAGGGGGTAAGAATGTTGTGTGAAATAATTTCTCGAGTGGCAGTTAGGGTTTATCTAAGAAAACTTGACATCAAGTAAGGAAACTCTCTGTAGACTATGCAAATAAATTCAAATTATGAATGGCGTAAAATTACAAAAAACAATTATCATTAGATAAACGGTCCCATCAAAGACAAAGCAAACGGATCGTAAACTAAGCAAATTTATCACCAACAAAGATAATCAATCATTATCTAAGCCAATTCATCATTGATATTTTATTGCTGATTATAATTTAGTCTATAAATGGGAAGTCAGGTGGTTAACACTCTCGTGTCTNCTTTCTTAATATTTTACGTAACATCCTTCGAGTGCGATTAGGGATGATGAAGAAAAGACTTCCTGCGGGAAAGTTTCTGAAGAATTATTTTCTGTGTAAAGAATTTATAAAGTAAAAGATTTTGAAAGTGATAGAATTACTATTGGACATGTTTCCTAGTCATTAGTCAACAACCCGTAGCAAGTATACTTCGGAATTACAAAGAAAAGGTAAATAAAAAGTATATGCTCATGGAGACGTGTAACCACTCGTAAAATAGTGCGGCACACAGACAAATGGACAGAAAATAATGCATTTTAATATCCGTTTTCGGGTCAAAGTGCGGGTCCAAGGACTTGGAGGAAGAGAGAGTGGAATTTGCCCTCTTTTCTTGGAAAAGAGGCCCAAAAAGGAAATATTTTTGCAAACTGTTCTTTACTCTTGCCTCCATTGATAAATTCTGCGCGAGTACACACTGTGAATATCACCTGCCTTTCCAATCCAAAACTACAAATATTCTCCTATTCTAAGTTCTATAATGAAGCTCCAATAAATATCTCAGTCGCACGCTCACCTTTGGAAGTATAAACATAGTTTTCTTGGAATGTCACATTTTCGTCAAAGTCCCAGAAAGGACGAGAAATGAGGTTGAACTCTGTCTTAATATTTTCTTGCCTACGCCCGCATCTGAATGAAATAGAAAAACTACAATTGTATTGCTGATTCTGACAAATAGGTGATGTATCAGAAGCACAAATAAAAAGTTAATATCTTTTTGTTTTTACGTTTGCATAAAATAAAAGAAGTGACACAAATTTGAAATCCTAATAACACTAAAGTACAGTCACCGCAGAAATAGTTGGCTTCTTCTTTCTATAGATATCAGTCCCAGGCTCGACCTCAAAGGAGTAAAAGCGTTTCCCAAATGTATCCAAGAAAGTCGAAATTCAGCCCATTAGTAGTAAATATACAGAAATTGATCCCTTAAATTTTTAAACCTATGCACAGAATATTAAAAAAGGGAAATGATTACTTCCCTATCTTTATGATGGGTTTGCGTAGTTAATTGCTTAGTTAATGATGAGTTCGCTTAGTCATTGATGAGTCTATGATAGGTTTGCTTAGCTTAATATAAGATCGCTTTAGTTATGATAAATACTCTTAACTTACAATGGAATTATTGAGTTAATGATAAGTTCTCTTAGTTTCTGATAAGTTCGCTTGGTTTAAATCAACAAGGATAGTTATATAACTAGTCGCTTCGTAAAAGAGATAGATAGTTGAGATAGAAACGCGCAGCCTTGTATTATACATTATCAAGTTGTGTGTGATTGCAACCTGTCTAAGATGTGAGGGAACTTGACTCCAAAACTCAGAGAGACGAGAAGGAAAACGCTTACTGCATTAAATCTTATACAGTCGCGTGTAAAAATCCGCACAAAAGTGATATTTTGAGAAGTTTTAGATTTTATTTCCGATGTTATATTCCGAAATTACTTATTTGCGATGTTTCAAATTCATTCGTAACCAAGAATACGCAGTCTGTAAGTAGTGAAGTATTTTATGCAGGCAATATTGTCTAACAGGAGCAACTCGCAGCAATGAAGGCGAGAGAGACATATATATCGAGGCACGATAAATATTGCGAAAAGGTTCACCAGCCATTATTTTTTTCACCCACTTAAAATGCTTGTATTTTCACAATATTTATACCACGTACTCAGTAGACGTTGCGCATTTATCCTTTGTATTTTTAGTTTGTAATTTTCCTTGAAACTGCGGTTATGGTACAGATTTAATGTGGACCACTACCGATTTCTCTCTCCGTCATGATGGATTTGCCTCTACTTCTATCATTTGCTCACCAGATACCCCAGCGATCGAGGAGTTGTGTCTCTTGCGATTTCAAAGAAATTTCTCGCGCGAAGGTGAAACAAGGAGTGTGCGTTTTCGACGAATATTCGAAATTCCCAAACCCCTACAATCTTATGGGCGCGCGGAGTGAAACAGGGGTGCTAGGGTGGGACGGTACTAAGGCCGTATATTACAGTTTATGTAACTTCGGGGTGGGTTTTCGGTCACATCAGCGTTGGTAAAACCGATTTCTCGCGAAAAATCGGCATTTTTAGGAACGGGAGGCTGTTCTGGTTACTGTAGGAGGATTAAAAAAAAATGGAAAAAAACCTTCCGTTATATTTCTTTTCTTTCTCTTCAATTCTCTATTATATTTTGGCGTGTACTTGTAATTTTTTGGTCTCCGTCGCCATTTAAAAATTATCATTTCTGGAACGAAAGCATCCATTGCCTACCTGTACGACGATTAAAAAAACTAGATAAAAATATAATAGAAAATAAAAGAAATAGATGTTTGAAAAACGAAAGGACGCCACACAACCCAACACAGCCGAAGCCAACCCAAACTCCACATTTTAGAAAAAGGCGAGAGAGACCAAAATTAACATTTTTAAACATTAACAAAATTAACGCCCAAATATAATAGAGAATTGAAGAAAAAGCTGTTTAAAAAACCAAAGGAAGCCACACAACCCAACCCAACCAGCCAAATCCATCACAAACCCAAGAAATTTAAAAAGGCGATAGAGAACAAGAATATCATGTACACGCCTAAATATAATAGAGAATTGAAGATATAGTTGTTTAAAAAAGGCGGTCGAGACCAAAATTAACATATACACGCCGAAAAATACTAGTGAATTGAAGAAGTAGTTGTTTAAAACACCAAAGGATGCAACACAACCAAATCCAACCCAGCCAAAGACAATCCATATCCCAGCATTTAAAAAAGGCAACAGAGACCACAAATAACATGTACACGCTAAACTATAATAGAAAATTGAGGAGACAGTTGATTAGGGAGCCACAGAACCCATTAGAACAAACCAAAGCCAATCCAAACTGCAGATTTAAAAAAAGGCGATAGAGACTTAAAATAACAGGGATTGCCCAAAATGTTTAACAGAAATGAAGACATTTTAAGTTAAAAACGATTACTAAATAATTTAACAAAATTTGTCAGTAGTATGTTATTTTACATTGTTGTGGACATTTCGTACTGACAATTATTCAACAATTGAGCATAAACACCGTAGTTCCATAGTGACAAACAAGAGAAAGAACGAGCAAAATGTAAAGAAAAAGTGAAAGAAAAGAAAAATAACGGAAGGTTTTTTTTTTTCCATTTTATTTCTCGTCGTAATGTAACCACAACAGCCTTCCGTTCCTAAAAATGCCGATTTTTCGCTATTTTTCCGAGAAATCTGTGTTTACAAACGCCGATTTGGCCGACAAACCACCCCGAAGTTATTTAAAACGGCAGTATATGGGCTTAGTACCGTCTTGGTAAATATCGCGAGGAGGACCACTTCGTAATATTTACCACGATCGGTTATAATCTTCCTCATCAGCATCTTATCCCTCCGCGAGGGACTTTCACAAACTGGGATTACGTAACAAGTAAGACACCTCCTTTCTGCTTGAACGTGTGCAAACGACTAAAAAAACAAATAGACATATTTTGACACAGTGATGTCGTGCTATGGAGCGAGAAAAGAACCGAATAGAATCATTCGAATGGATTCAGTCTATAGCGAGTGATTAATCCAAAATCCATTATCACTTCGTTCACGGAAAGGAGCAGTGCACGAATAAACCACGTGATTCCTCGCCAATCTCTCGTAGGCTGTTCATTACAACTGGTCATAAGACATGGAGTTGATAGGTTCGTTATATATCCGACTAAAGATGGTTCTACCACCATGATCCTGAATCAAAACAAGAGGCTAAATGGTGGTATGAACCCGGTACTTCGTCTCCGAAGCGAATTAAGGTCTAGAAATCGACCAAAAAGGTGTTAGCATCAGTTTTTTTGGGATGCAAAAGGCATTTTGTTCGTAGAATATCTCCAAACTGTTAAAATAATAAATTCAGATTATTATTGTAACCTTTTGGACCAGCTGTNAGTTTATGTAACTTCGGGGTGGGTTTTCGGTCTCATCAGCGTTGGTAAAACCGATTTCTCGCGAAAAATCGGCATTTTTATGAACGGGAGGCTGTTCTGGTTACTGTAGGACGA
This sequence comes from Ladona fulva, assembly GCA_000376725.2. Lineage (NCBI taxonomy): Eukaryota > Metazoa > Arthropoda > Insecta > Odonata > Libellulidae > Ladona > Ladona fulva. Next base: position 17,489 of record KZ309360.1, on the reverse strand, counting down.
TAAAAAAAATGGAAAAAAACCTTCCGTTATATTTCTTTTCTTTCTCTTCAATTCTCTATTATATTTTGGCGTGTACTTGTAATTTTTTGGTCTCCGTCGCCATTTAAAAATTATCATTTCTGGAACGAAAGCATCCATTGCCTACCTGTACGACGATTAAAAAAACTAGATAAAAATATAATAGAAAATAAAAGAAATAGATGTTTGAAAAACGAAAGGACGCCACACAACCCAACACAGCCGAAGCCAACCCAAACTCCACATTTTAGAAAAAGGCGAGAGAGACCAAAATTAACATTTTTAAACATTAACAAAATTAACGCCCAAATATAATAGAGAATTGAAGAAAAAGCTGTTTAAAAAACCAAAGGAAGCCACACAACCCAACCCAACCCAGCCAAATCCATCACAAACCCAAGAAATTTAAAAAGGCGATAGAGAACAAGAATATCATGTACACGCCAAAATATAATAGAGAATTGAAGATATAGTTGTTTAAAAAAGGCGGTCGAGACCAAAATTAACATATACACGCCGAAAAATACTAGTGAATTGAAGAAGTAGTTGTTTAAAACACCAAAGGATGCAACACAACCAAATCCAACCCAGCCAAAGACAATCCATATCCCAGCATTTAAAAAAGGCAACAGAGACCACAAATAACATGTACACGCTAAACTATAATAGAAAATTGAGGAGACAGTTGATTAGGGAGCCACAGAACCCATTTAAACCCAAACCAAAGCCAATCCAAACTGCAGATTTTAAAAAAGGCGATAGAGACTTAAAATAACAGGGATTGCCCAAAATGTTTAACAGAAATGAAGACATTTTAAGTTAAAAACGATTACTAAATAATTTAACAAAATTTGTCAGTAGTATGTTATTTTACATTGTTGTTGGCAGTTTGTACTGGCATTTATTGCAGCAATTGAGCCTAAAAACCGTAGTTACATAGTGACAAACAAGAGAAAGAAGGAGAAAAATGTAAAGCAAAAGTGAAGGAAAAGAAATATAACGGAAGGTTTTTTTTCCATATTATTTCTCGTCGTGATGTAACCACAACAGCCTTCTGTTCATAAAAATGCCGATTTTTCGCTATTTTCCGAGAAATCGGTGTTTACCAACGCCGATTTGGCCGACAAACCACCCCGAAGTTACATAAAACGGCAAAATATATGGCCTTAGTACCGTCTTGGTAAATATCGCGANCGTATATTACAGTTTATGTAACTTCGGGGTGGGTTTTCGGTCACATCAGCGTTGGTAAAAACGATTTCTCGCGAAAAATCGGCATTTTTAGGAACGGGAGGCTGTTCTGGTTACTGTAGGACGATAAAAAATTGGAAAAAAAAACATCCGTTATCTTTCTTTTCTTTCACTTTTGCTTTACATTTTTCTCCTACTTTCTCTATTTTGTCACTATGAAACTACGATGTTTATGCTCGATTGTTGTTTTCAGTACGAAATATCAACAACAATGATAAATAACATAATACTGATAACGGAAGGTTTTTTTTCCATTTTTCTTCTCGTCCTAATATATCCACAACGGCCTTCCGCTCCTAAAAATGCCGATTTTTCGCTATTTTCCGAGAAATCGGTGTTTACAAACGCCGATTTGACTGAAAAACCGCCCCGAAGTTACTTAAACCGGCAGTATATGGGCTTAGTACCGTCTTGGTAAATATCGCGAAGAGGACCACTTCGTAATATTTACCACGATCGGTTATAATCTTCCTCATCAGCATCTTATCCCTCCGCGAGGGACTTTCACAAACTGGGATTACGTAACAAGTAAGACACCTCCTTTCTGCTTGAACGTGTGCAAACGACTAAAAAAACAAATAGACATATTTTGACACAGTGATGTCGTGCTATGGAGCGAGAAAAGAACCGAATAGAATCATTCGAATGGATTCAGTCTATAGCGAGTGATTAATCCAAAATCCATTATCACTTCGTTCACGGAAGGAGCAGTGCACGAATAAACCACGTGATTCCTCGCCAATCTCTCGTAGGCTGTTCATTACAACTGGTCATAAGACATGGAGTTGATAGGTTCGTTATATATCCGACTAAAGATGGTTCTACCACCATGATCCTGAATCAAAACAAGAGGCTAAATGGTGGTATGAACCCGGTACTTCGTCTCCGAAGCGAATTAAGGTCTAGAAATCGACCAAAAAGGTGTTAGCATCAGTTTTTTTGGGATGCAAAAGGCATTTTGTTCGTAGAATATCTCCAAACTGTTAAAATAATAAATTCAGATTATTATTGTAACCTTTTGGACCAGCTGTATATAAGAATTTGTGAGAAAAGACCCGGTTTACAGAAGACAAAATTCATTTTTCATCAAACCAATGCACCCTCTCAAAAAGCTCAAAAAGCCATCACGAAAATCAGTAAATTAAAATTACGAATTCTTGCAACATCCACCCTATTCGCCACATTTAGCTGCCTCTGACTTCTTGCTATTCTCACATTTAAAAAAAATCATGATAGGAAAACAATTTTCATCGAATGAAGAGGTAATAGAAGCTGTGGAAGTGTATTTCGACAGTCTTCCGGATTCACATTTCAGGGATGGAATCCATAAATTAAAAGATCACTGGAACAATTATATTGCAGTTCTAGGAGATTACATTGAATAATAAAATGTATTTCTAACCATTAAATCGTGGATTTCTTATCGAACTACAAAACTTATTGAACTGCCTGGTGATTTCGAACTGCCATCTTTAAAAGTGACCCAATCACATATTTCTACTGTCATCGACATTTGCGGATTTCCTCTGAGGCGACACTTCCTTCGAAGGCCTTCCGTCTCTCGACAAAGGACATTGCGCACTTAGCAACCGCATTTATTTATAGCAACCGCAATTTCCTTGTTAAATCTTCGCAAAATGGTGTCTTTCTCATGCTAACATCCATCCCACTTCGGTGCTTATTACTCTAGCATGCATTTCAAATTAATATTAAACTATGCGCAACACGTGGGAAATTTTTAAGACATATATAAGGAATGATTTCTTGAACAGATTCATTCCAGTATCTATTTCCCCGATCTTTCTTGCAGAGTCAGAATGGCTTGTGTAACATTTTAAACAGAAGTAAATTAGTAAACAATATATTTTAGATTCTATGGGAAATTTATTAGTGGTAAATCAGGTATCTGTGTTATATTATTTGAGCTAAGGGATATTTGTATTGTAAAAGTGTAATATTTTNACAGATTCATTCTAGTATCTATTTCCCCGATCTTTCTTGCAGAGTCAGAATGGCTTGTGTAACATTCTAAACAGAAGTAAATTAGTAAACAATATATTTTAGATTCTATGGGAAATTTATTAGTGGTAAATCAGGTATCTGTGTTATATTATTTGAGCTAAGGGATATTTGTATTGTAAAAGTGTGATATTTTGGAAGATGATATATTTTCTTTGACATCAATAACATTGTAATAACGTTTCAGTCTGTAATATCCAATCAATAACATCGTAATAATTCAACATTGTATTCAATCTGTAACATTGTAATAATTTGAAGAAGTGTCCATTTAATGTGCTCTCATTGTATTGCATGTTGATGTATTAATATATAAAATATTGCTATGATGGTGGTACCACTGGACTAGTAGTCAATCTGTAACGTATGTGCTAATAAAAATAATAACACAGTGGACGTATGACATCGCCTACAACATCCCCGAACCTGCTTTCTCTGAATCTATCCAGTAAATGAATCCTTTAATTATATCTTCTATCTTTAAAGATTCCCATCCCTAAGAATCTGTGCAACGCTCACTGATTTATCGTAGCCATTCTTCACAAAACGTATCGCCTTTCGCTGCACCATTTCTAATTCCCGAATACAACACTTATCAGCCCATACACTTCCCGCATACTCAAGATGAGGCCAAACTAACGCGAATTCACATCGACCGCGAACTTTCTTCACTCCAAAAGACTGTTCTCTTCGCGAAGCCGTATTTAAGACGAAGAAGACCTGGTGATGGCAATGTAGGTGATATCAAATATATAAAAAGCAAATGTCCGTCCATCCCCTATTTATATCAGAAACGGCTTGACTTAGAGATCTGAAACAAACTGCATTGTGTTTCAAGGATGCTGAAACCCCCAAAAAAACTATTCTCATCACTGTAAAGTCCCGGGTTCGAACCCAGGAGCCCATAGTACGTTTCCATAAGAAATGTACGTAAAGTAAGTTTTCGTTACCTGCAGACGTTGTTTCTGTTACGGAATAAAATTAGATATAATGGTCTTGAGAAATCAGGGGAAGCGTCAAAAGAAATAATAATTATCATTGTTTCTTATTTTAATTGTGAAGTAATGATATAGACCCTAATCTGAGAGAACTTTGATAAAATACACGGAAAATTCGTAATTTGGGAAATAAATAACCCATCTCTTTGACGACTAAGGCCGTTATTGAATGTAGATTCCGTGAATTATCCCATATAAGTACACAGGGGTTACCAGTTCTTATATTTTTCTGTAAGAAATGTACGTAAAGTAGGCTTTCATGACTTAAAAAACAGTAGAATAAATATTATAAGTAATGGTATGAAATATATTGAGTTATTATGATCTTACGACCGACTGTTTCTGGCTTAGGAGGACTAAATGTATACAATAATAGATGTATTTTTAAACCAAATGAAGTTCCGTCATGCTTGTCAGAATGTACATAAGTCCATTAAGTGAGAATCTCTTTGACGAAAATGTTAGTCCGCTCTGCACACGCCGGCGTCCTTCGCATTGGCCCCAGACACGCGTCTTCCTGAGTCATTCCCCTCTGACGTCAGCGGAGAGATAAAGCAGACGTGCCAAGGACGGGAGCCTCAATTGCGCGTCTGCGACTCTCGGGAGAGGAAGTCAAACAACCGCACAATCGCTCAACACAGAGAGAAGCGTAGCAGGCACTCCTTAAATAAGGTAAGACTCTTCTTCGTAATAAGAACCTTCAAATGAATATTGTACTATTAGAGTTAGCTTTTTTCCACAATTTTTACATCCGACCTTGAAAAAGGTCACGCAGTTCCAATTACGTAATGCATTGTTAGGACCCATATCGACGGTGTGGAAACCTATTTCGCAGGTTCGAAATTCCTGCGCGAGATGCGCAATTTCCAAATCAGCGAAATTTTTTACCTTTTTCCGGTTTTTCTCAAATTTTCATTAAGTATTCATCCTACAGAATACGACTAGAATAATCTGCCGCCCGTGGCTGTGGGGAGATTTCGTTGTTCTCTGGTTTGGTCGTCTTTAGTATTCTTCTCAGAACAAAGTATTGGTTTGAAGGAGCGGTTGAGGTGGTTCTTGAGATAAGGTGAAATAACAAGAATGTTCTCGTGTTATCCGATGAATAGTGTGAAAAAATATTTCTCTGGTTTACATCCAGGGCAGGGCGTTGGTTACCAACTTTGGGGATCTTAAAATGGCTGCAGAGGAAGTTACCGAAAGAAGCAATATTTCTTTATCAAGTGAGAAATAGATCTCCCTTCCGATTATTACAAGCGAATCCTATCGCCGACGAATCTCTAATTATCACTTGTCAGATTATCGAAACGAACTGGGAATTTTGAATCACTCATTTGAATTCGGAGCTTGGAAGAACGGGAAATAATCTAGAAAGCGAATGCAGTTCACAAATTTCTGTTATAAATTCAATCATCCAAAATTGGTTTACTAAAATTACGAAAGTTAAGATTGTTTTGGGACGGAGTAACTATCATGTGATTAATTGGGGTATTCTAATTAAATTAGCGTGACTTATTATTATTGTAGTAACGTATAACCGTAGCGTAATTAGTGTTGCGACTTGATTTAACCTACCGTATTTGCGTGTTGCAGCGAAAGGGTTCCGGACTTTAGTCTGTGTTTGCATATTATTCCAAGTAAATTCAACGCTCAGTGAATCAATGTCAACAACGTAGCCAACGTAAATACCAATATTCTACACCTGTATAGGTTTAACTCCTGCATTGAAAGTTTAAAAATATTTTACGTATCTCGAGTATAAGTTGTACCTGGCAGTTTCTCGTAAACACTGCAAAGGTACTTTCAGAAGATTAATTATAACGCAAAATATAAAAAAGCGAATTTCCAAGCAATGATGGATAAGAGAGGTGTGATTTAACTTTTCTAAAAACAACAACTTTGAGTTGTGGACGTTAACAACAATTTCTGATAAGTCCTTACATTTTCGCATAATTTAATGATCAATCAGTATGATGTAATAAAATTTCAAAAAATGTGATTTTGGCGATGGTGTTACTATCTTATAATTAAGTGTAGTATTTCGATAAAATTTGCTGAATAAAGTTGTTAGATATCAAAATTATCCTTAAGTAAGTAATAATAGATAATGAATAAACGATACATGGAACGAAGACTTTGAATTGGTCGTATGTATGTTTTAAAGTAAAATGTGTAAATTACATATTACGATGCACAAAATTTACATATTACGATGCTAATGTGTAATTATGTGTGCGAGTAAACTTTGGTTTGTATATTATTTCTTTATCACGCTTTTGTAGCAATTACAACGATCCTATGATCCAGTGTATTGGAATTGTGCACTCCAAATAGGAGTCGACAGCTAAATCTCGTACCGTATTATTCGTCTGAAATTTGAGGAAAAGTATAGAAATATCTTTGGCTAATTAATTGGGACTGTATCTTTCTAACGAAGCCATTTATTAAAATAAGCATTTGTGATATTTTTATTTTCGCAGGATTGTTCCTCGCAGCTAAATTCCGCAGCCTCGCCTGTGAGCGCCTGCTTTGCTGTGAGAGAGTTTCAACGGAAATACTTCCCTGCAATTTTCTGTCCAGAAACGGTTTTGGTTAGAGAGGTATTACTGTTTAACTTTCATCGATTTTTTCAAGTCTGCAAACATGGATGGTCATACTTTTTCTAATCGAATAGGATGAACGATTGATTATTTCAATTATTATTACAGATTGAATCTATCATTAAGAAATGTTAAGCATATAGGTCCTATAGATACTTTTAAAGTGTGTGTAAGTTTGCAAGTAATTGCTCAATACAGCACTTGACAGCTTAGGCACAGATATCTCTGAAGCAAGTGGAATAATCTACATTATTTCCTGTACTGTCTTCACAGTAATTCAGAATTCGTCCTCTTTTTTTTAATTATTTTAATATGAAATATCTATAGAAATTTCAATGTGAGTAAACTCATTCTATCAACCTCATTTGCCAGTGAAGTCGATGAGTGACTTGAATAAGACTCAACATATTTCAATGAAGGCTGTGTATGCATTACAATACAGTATGTGTACAGAATGAAACAATATCTTATTGTTAATTGAAACTATATTTCACTTAAAAGCCAATTTTCTTAATA
>KZ309359.1:66020-89662 GCA_000376725.2 Ladona fulva | reverse complement strand
CTTGTAACGATACGATAGATTTAATTTTTAGGTTAACCTGAAATTTCGGAGAAGTAAGTTCATTTCATATTTAAATAAGATCTAAATTATATCTTAAATGTCTTGAGCTACATTATTTTTCCGCATTTTTTTCTAATTGCATTTTCATTGATTAATTCTCCAGAATTTATTTCCCCCTAAGCAGGCTTAATAATATTTCAACTTGTGCAAATGAAGATACATATTCCTTTTACGGAAATGTGAAAATAAAATTTAATTAGGTTTTCCGTGGTAAAATGAAAGAATTACAGACATTTTTCCACTACATTAAACCACTGACCCGCAAAACAAATTAATTTATTCGAATGAAAAAAATGGAATAAATGCCAAAACAATCGAATGATTATTTAATTGTACTTTTCAATCGATTGTCCCATCTCTAATGGAGAGGGGGATTTTGACATTCCTTCTTCTCGCACAATCTGTTTCTTCCTTACTTCCAGCGATTAGGCCTCATTATTCTTTCACGCGCTGCTATCTCGTTTCGGGGCGACGTTGTTTTCTGATTACAGAATAGGGAAAGACATTGCAGGAATGGAAATCCATTTCTATAATAACCAAATACCTAAAAAACGGTGACTGAATGTTATGGATGAGATCCCGAAGAAGAGCGACTAATCCAGTCAACCAAATATAAGGATGTGTCTTAATGTGAATTCCACGGTGGAAGGCGGACGGGTGGATGGCGATTTTTCGTTGAAACCGGTTGTGCCCAAATAATCTTGTGGAAAAAGTACACTCCTGTCTTCCTTTTATTTTCAGGTGTGTCTTAAGCCGAGAAAAATGGCGTTGATGGGAAAGTATATTAGACGTTAAATAAGGTAAAGGTTTAAGATATTAACCATCTAACCTTCCACCAAGCAATCCCCGAAAGGATACATTGTACCATTTATGCGACTATGCTAATATTTTAGAAATGAATTTCGATTTGGAAGGGAATAATTCATAATCTTGATATAATGCAGCCTACATTGGACTTCGCTATCAACATTCAGAGGACAGAAAACACTTGTATGTCTATCTTATGATGAATGAGTGGCGAATACATGATACCAGCGCATAAAAGGTGTACTCACAAACTCGAGAAAGTGCAGCGAAAGGCGATACGATTTGTTAAATAATTGCTACGACAAAAAAGCAAGCTTTACGGAAATGCTCTTTGACGCAGGTTGGGAATCCTTAAAAGAAAGGAGATTAGAAGCTAGGCTGCAATTGATTGATAAATACAAAGAAATTACATTTGCAGTAATCGGTATAATACGACCCACTTCCGCTACTTCACCCGATCCGACAAAGAGCTTAAAATAAAAGAAATATATGTGAGGACAAGTCGTTTTAGTGACATACTCTTTCCGCGAACGGTACGCGACAGCAATAAGATAAAAAATTATCTCGAGAGTTCGGTGTTTACACCGCCTGCCACACGAGGAAAGGCGGCTTGCACGGTATTTATGCAGATACAGATGTAGATGATTATTTTTGTGGGAAGTGAGGGGCCGTAAGTTCTGCCTCCAGAATTTTCTCCAATTTTCAAAATATTGAGCAATATTCTGTCGGCACCGTTACCAAACTACTACTGGAAGCTATTTAGTAGTTAGACGTACTACTACCACGATAGTTTTCCTTGAATTCAAAACCAAACGTTGGGTGGTATTTGGTATTTTCCGAATAAATCACGTCCTGACAAACATTTATTCAAAGAACTGCAATCGAATCCGCAAATATTGTACTCTTTAAATACAAAAGCTATTAAATAGACTCAAAGTAATTTTTCGAATCGATGGTCAATTAATGGTATTAGATCAATAAAAATAATTAATAAAATTAATAAGTGTATGTTGATAGAGAATTTCGTGATACTGGGCTATAATTAAAATTCCACAAAGGCTAAAATACAATTGAAGATCGATCAATAGTACCCAAATAATGATAAAAGATCAAAACGAATGCTTTTTTAAAGATACCATACTTTAAATTCGCAGTTTTCTAGATTCGTTCAATACATTTTGGGTTGTTAGAGTAGACCAAATATCACTTTGTTTAAGCAGATTATAAGCAAAGATGTAGAAATTGTGTATGGTTTTCTTAAATACTTTTTTTCTCCTAAAAATCAGTACAGGCAAGGAAATCTTTCTTAAATGTCTGCAATTTTACTGAAGTTGAAGAAAGAAGAGAAAGACTCTGTTGATTTTCCACAGTATATTTTCAACACGACCGGTTTCGCTACCGGAGTAGCATCTTCAGGTACAGAACTTCAGTACTTCAAGTACATCTTCTGTACCTTTGTTTCGCTACTCCGGTAGCGAAACCGGTCGTGTTGAAAATATACTGTGGAAATCAACAAAGTCTTTCCCTTCTTTCTTCAACTACCATGGCTTTCCACAAAGTAACGCCACATCATTTAGATTTCAATTATACTGAAAACGAGTATAATAGTTAGTTTATTTCGAAATTTTCGTTATCTTTAGCAGAAGAATAGAAGGGAATGGGAATTTGACTTTTCACAACCTTGTAAATCATTCATAGTATATTCAATAGTTTAGTTATATCGATTAAACTTTTGCTATCGACCGTTATTTACATAGCTGAATGAGGTAATAGTGTTTACAATGACGTAAAAAGTATAGAGGTACTTCACCGTATAAACTAACCTTCGCAGAGATGAGATTTCTAATCTCAGAGGCCAGTTTAAGCCATTTAAATGAACGAGAAATAATTATCTTCTTCGAAAAATCAAAAGCTACAAGAAAAGGGATCTCCTCAAACCGAATCCAAACATAAAAGGATACCTTTACTTTGCTATACTTTATTCAATACTTATTAAAATACGAGTAAAAGTTGCTTGCACACTGCAAGCTTATTATAGGTTAGATTAACTAAGGCATTATACACCACCTGCAACACTCCGCCTGCCATGCACCGAGTGCCATCCACCAACTACAATACCCTAAACGAATTATTCAAAATACGTGCATACGAATTGTCCTAGCATCGAACCTATGTCTATTAGGACAAACCTCTTTGGGAAATACAATAGAATCTACATCATCTATCGATACTGCGAATTTCAACATTCTACCTTACCGGTAAATACACTAACGAATTTTTGGAAATTCGGTCATTCGAATGGTCCTAGAATCGAACCTGGGCCAACAGGGCAAAAATCTTTACGGCATACGATAGACATCCTATTCTAACAACACCGTGAATTGCGACTTTCTAACTTAACGCAAAATACCCTAAATGAATTCTTGAACTTAGGACATACTGCCGTAAACGAAATGTGAGTCGAGTAGGGGATCGCCTGGTGGGGTGATGTACGGTGGGGACTTCGTGGGCCCCGTGACCGCTACGGTAGCCGTGAAGGCCTATTAGGAACCCTGAAAAGTCTTGCATGACAATTAATTCTGTACATAAAATTAATGTAGTTGATGTTAGTTAGCGTAGTACTATACTGGATACATTGTAAATATCTTAATGATGTATTTTAATTATAGTAGTTGATGTAATGTGTTGATATTGTGGATGGGTGGTAATTCATTTATGTTTTTATTCATTAACACTGTATTATATATGAATTTATTTTTGTATTGTGTTCATAGTATATAGTGGTCTTATATTGTGAAGCAGTTGCAATGTATAAAGTTGTACTTTATGAACGTCGCCACCAGACACAAGTCTATCTGCGACGGCTTTGTATATAATAATAATAATTTAAAAAATATACGAATTGCCCTAGCATCGAACTAAGGACTCGCAGGACAAAAACCTTTACGCATACAATAGATGTGTATATCTTCTATTGATGGTGTAAATGCCCTCAATGCATTTAAACGGGAAAAGTACCGTTTTTGGGGCCACCTAGAACCGAACCCATGAAACTTAGGATGGATCCGCAGTTTTCCTTAGTGTCAAAACCCGGGACTTTACGGAAAAAAATCGCCGGATCTATAAAGCAATTACTTCTGCCTCAGAATTAGTATCCTGTATGTATGTATATCTATATATCTATATCCGGAGAAGCGTTTATATAAAGAGATAATTAATTCACTGATAAGCATTTTATATTTTCCATATTTAGGCTTTGCTCATTTTTTAGCTGGCTGTTGTTATTTAGCAACAACTACAAGTCTCACAGCATGAGAGGAAGTGTTTTGATCATGTAGTCTAAAATGGAGACTAAATTACGATTTTCCCAACGTAGGTATGTATGAAATATAGAGACCAATCTGCATGTGACGAAAAATTAATATTGTAAATGTAAACATGTTGCGTTGTCTGGAAGAAAGTTACCTGAATCGAATCTTTATACACTGAACAATGAAACCAATCTTACAGTACCCGTCTGCAAATATTTGAGTATTAAACTGACTGTTAATTAAATAAAATGGGGGAGTCACATCGAAGATATTACCTCAAAGGCATACATAAATCTCTACTTTGTAATAAGGAACCCAAAACCCAAAGGAGTGGAAAGGGAGTCAGGGAAAGGGCGTATAAATCCTTGTATGGCCGATTCTTAAATATGCGACGAGTGTTTGAGACCTGCATGAAACGGGCCAAAGTAAGAAACCCGTAGGCGTACAAATGAAGGCTACTTGCGTAATCGGAAAGCATAAGAAGGATGAGAGTGTTAGTGAAATGCTAAATCAGCTAGCATGAAAATCTTTAGCGTCGAGGGGAAGAATTTTTCGTTAACATGTGTATTTAACGCGTGGAATTGTAAAGATGTCTGGGACGAACTACAAGAAACGATTCAAGCTCTCTTCTATATATACCACACTATTTTTTTAAGATCATTTAAACATTCATAAACAGTAACAAATTAACTTAACTGAGACTTAGAACCAGGTTCTACATAAACCTAAAATCGCGCTATATTATACACCCATTACAACGACTGTAAAAATTACTAAATCTCTTTAAAACCATTCACCTTGCAATGAAGCACGAGCTGAGGAACTGAAAGTGCCTTCCATAAAACTTTTACATTTTACACAAATATATTTATAATCATTCGCCTTATATTGCAAAACAGACGTGTGATTTCTTTTCTTATTTAAAGATAACATGAAGCAGAAGATATAAACTGACATCTAACGATTAAACTCAGCAATATTATTTCCACAACACCTGCTAATCTCGTATCATTTTTTTTCTCCGATATCGATGTATTGTTCGTATTTATCTCGAAAAACAAAAAATTGACGAGATAATTTTTATCGTTTCCTTAAAGATTCAGAGGAAGCGTAATAAAGATAAAGTGCTTTGAGCGCCCTCTTCAGAAAAGAGTCATAAGAGCTGCGCGTGATCTTCACTATTTTATTTTTCTTCTTTAGTCATTCCTTTAATCTGTATCATAGTACATAGATATAGAGCGAGGATTTGTTACTGCTTTTATTGACATCAATCCGCATTCCGCGTTGAATTGGCATCGTAATTGGTGAATCGACGCCGAGGAAGGTTGAATTTATTAATTTCTGATCGGATCCAAATACAGCCACGGTTGAAAACTAAAATTAAATACAACAAGAATCAGAAAAGAAAATAAATTTCAGTATAAAAAATAATATAGAAACAAACATATTTTTTAAATGACAAGACAAGAGAAGGTAATTTAATTCTAAGAGTGATGAGTGTTATTATTGATAGAAATGAATGTATAATTCGGCGTAAAAATATCAGTAGAAGGTGTTGGTGGCGAAAAAGTGTTAGTGACAAGCGAAAGATAGATAGAAAAAGAAAGATGAGAGAAGAATTCATAACTCATTCAAAATCTAATAAACTCTGTGAATGTCATGAATAGTATACCCAGTAAGAGGCATTACTAACATTAAATACGAATAATGTACATTGAGTAGGTCGTCTACATAAAATCCAATTAAAAATACAGACGGAGAGCACTAAAGAGATATTCAACAAACTCAAACGCACCACTCAAATTACACCCCATACAATGACTCATACATCTCCTCCATAAGTCAAAAAAGTAAGAATGTTAAGTTGTTGGGTATCTGATATGATTTTCTACGCTCTAAGTTATGTTTAAGGATTAGTAGTAAATAAACAACACTTGTCGAGGGAAGTATGATGGTAACGAAATATAACGTATAGAAACAGATTAAAGAACGGATATGAAATATGAATTGAAAAAAAAAATGTTTTATGAAATCTAGGTTTAAATATTAAGAATGGAATGTGTGGATGGATGATTATATAACATATAGCCTATTTGTGACAAGTGAAGAAGCACCTTGACGAATTAAACGGTCTAGAGAAAATGTAAATAAGAGACGTGGAATCTATACTTTATTGAAATCTTAAAGAACATACGTCTGAGGAACTAAAACGAAATACCATCGATTAAAAAACAATAAAAATTGAAAGAGGTAAAAGTCAAATTATCTCTATCGAGGTGCAGTGGGACTGTTTCTTACATGTAAAACGCACGGTTGTTTTCTAAAATTATCAGAAATCAGTCCCTTACTATGAAAAAATTTGGAAATTCATCTCCACAGAGAGATTTAACTCAAACTTCTTTCCTCCATTAAATTCTTATTATCGACTGTACTTACACCAGGAATTAAGGAGTTTCTCTCAATTTACACATACATTTCAATAATATAAATCACTAATGATGGAAACATTTAATAGAAATATTGAAAACCCATACTAAGTCCACCTTCAGAGTAATTACGAAGAAAATAAAAAGAAATACAGTATCTGTGATCACGCAATAAACTGACTGATTCTTTACGGCATCAGCATCTAAGATATTTCTATCATTGTTCTTTTGACCTTTACTCTTTTCACGTTTTGTTAAAACGCTTCCATGGCCAAACATCCGATTCGTTTATGGCTAACTAAGATTAATATATTATTTATTGCATATCCGGCGATAAAAATCTGTAAGAAAGACGATAAGCCTCGCAAGGAATTAAGACTTGAGAAGTTTATTGTCTCTTGAGATCTGTCAAAACGAACGAGGTAGTAAATTTTTTTCCTTAATCTAAAGACTCAAAACTTATCAGATGAAATAAATTATATAAAGAAAGTTAGAACGAAATACATTCTAATCGTCTGCTGGGGTAAGGAAGCTTCCACATTATAGTACTAGATACAATGTAAGTACACAAGCTAAAATTTAACCGACACATTGTCTACTCGAGATCATGATTAATTAGAACGAGGTTTTAAATAAAAGATACGTAATATACGTATTCTATCGATACGTAAATATCTACGTATTATATCGCAATACTACTTTAATACCGCTAAAAATTACTAGAAACAGAGTTTGTTTCTTTATTTATTTTCAGATGAAGTTGGCGATAGTTTTGATAGCCCTGCTCGGGTGGGTGGACGTCAATGCAAAAGGTAAATATTCCATGCATCATCATGAATCGGTCAATTATTTTATAATTTAAGATTTGAAATACAACCCTGAATAGCACTTAAAAGTACACTCTCAAGAAGTTAGTACCACATACACTCACTTCGGCTGATGTTCGATTCATTTCCAGTTTACGAAAAGGTGGAGATCACCTACATAGCCCCCAAGAATCTCGACGACCTGCTGCAACAATTAATTAAGTTCATTCCTTTCGACAAATGCTTGGAGATCGTAGATAAATACTACCAAAATGATCCAGATGTTCAAGCTGCTTACAATTTTCTGGCATCCGATGAGTTCTCCGAACTGGCCAACAGAGTTGAAGACATGACTGAGTACAAGGAAGTGAGTATAAGGGTTTCTTTGTATTCCGTGTTTAAATTTTATCAAACACCTCGTGAACTTCTTCACTAGCGAGATGAATGATGGATTTATGTCATTATTTGCATCACAGATAAATAATCTGATTCCAAGTAACAAAGTGGACGATTCCGTTCTTTACTAGTTATAACAATTGACGTGTAGCGAGTTAAATTGATTTTTATAAATATCAGCTTTTAATAATAACATTCTTGATCATAGAATTCATGTACATCACCACTGATTTATTGGTAACTCAATACTTGCCAGTATTTACTTGGTGAAAACAGAATTAGTTTTAGTGATCTCTAAACGACAGAATTTCGGTATTATCACTTACTAAATGACAAGCATAACAACAAAAAAGGCAATTAGTTGAAAGACTGAGTCCAACCTCTCGAATCCTTAGCTTTCTCTTCTTTAAGTAGATGGAGAATGAGCTATTAGTATGTGTATTATTAAAAGTGCTTCGAGAACTCTGTTCATTTGAGTATCCACCGGAAATCGAACCCGGTATGGCTTTCACGGCAAACGCACTATCCGCTTGACTACCCGAGAGCCCGAAATATGAATTAATAACTACCATTGTAGTGACCCAAACTAGAGAAAATTATGTCTCTCCTACATCATGTGAACCATTCTTTCATTTCTTTAGAAGTTAACAGAAGAAATGTTATCTTGTAACTTTGTATTATAAAGTAAACTTTTTTTGTAAATCAAAAAAAAAATGTCAAAGTCATTTCTTGAATTTTTAGCCGATAAAATTACATTGTTTCCTTATCAAACGGTAAGTGACCTTTTTGTATCCCTTGCTCCAGGATTCACGAAGGACACAGCCCTTTCTCTAGGTTAGTGGAAGTTTCAAGAACTTCGCTTATTTATACATTTCTATATATAGGTGTCCTAACTGTACCGAATTTCTCGTTCAATGTTTCAGTTTCTCAAGTATCTGTACGACTCCGGACTGGACATCTACACCTACAGAAACATCCTCCGTGGCATCTTTGGCCTTCCTCCCATTGATCCTATTCCACCGATGAGAAGTGTTCGCGCAGAATCCGGCATCATAGCTATGGTTAAAGAAGTGCTGAGCGTTCTCCCGATTCAAGACATCAGAGACTGGTACAACAACGTCTGCTTCCCAGACCCCAGCTTCCAAGATTTCCTCGCCAGGATCAGGTCGGCGGAGTTCCAATCCCTCGTCAACAAAATCACGACCTCTCAGGAATACCAGGACCTCACGGCCATTCTGAGGTCACAGGGCATAGACGTGGATGAGATCGAGAAAGTGATCAAAGACTTCTTTAACGGAACGTACAAGATGAGCCCAAGAAGTTTGAAGTCGTTGGTGGACCAATTCATCGCTTTCATTCCAGAGAGCGAAGTGATTGATATCCTGATCCGCTATTATCTCTTCAACGCCGATGTGAAGAGGGTAGTGGATTACCTTAAAGGAGAAGAATTCCGAAACCTAGTGATAAAGTTGGAAGGACTGCAGGAACTGAAAGACGTAAGTAGCAGCAACTTGCCAATCCCAACTTAAATATGGTTGTCAGGGAGATACGACTCGTTTCATAAAGTTGCTCTATCAATAGCTCAGATAGTAAACGATAATATATATTTATTCTCAGTCTACTGTCAAATGAAGAGTAATATATATTGGAATAGTTACCTGTTTTGCCTTTGTTTCTTGATTGTTCATTGCAAAAATATTTTAATATTAATAATTATGTAGCAGTTTATAATTAATCACGAACTAGTAGCTAGGATATAGTAAGTGGAGGTTATAGTTAAATTATAAATTGACAAATTTCTAAATATTTTTTCATGCTAACTTCGATTGGTTTAACGAATGGATTATATACTCACATATAATAACACAGATTCTCATAACGAACGCGACGACACCCCGTTGTTTCCACCAATGGTCAAGTTTTCCAAAATCGCTCCTTAAATTCAATTATCGTTGTACTAAAATATTAAAGTAGCTGCAATTATAGGCTATATACTTTTAAGGTGTGACCTCAAATAACTATTCAATTTGAAGTAATGTCATTAGATGCTACATTTTATTGAAATATACAAAATTCAAGAAAATTTTTAGAAAAAAGTACTGTGAAAACAATGCTGCTAAATATCCCTTATGGGGAAAGACCCCATCTCCAAAGGCATTTTTCAAAGAACATCTTACTATATACCCATCAACTATGTACCCATCTTCAGCGTACAGAACGACACATTCCAGGAAAGTTTAAATATAAATGTGTCAATGTTTGGGAGGAAAGCTATCTCAAATCTAACTGTCTCCTAATCTAAAGTAAGATTATTAAAACATTTTTGGGTATCGACTAGGGGTTCAGAAGAATAGACTTCTTCAAATAAAAGAACTCATGTTCTAAAACGAAATCAAATTTCATAAATGTGCGAGTACATGAAACCTCTTAATGAAAACGGAGGACAATAATGTTTACACGTTTTTCATTTTAATAGTGAAATATAACTTTAACTGTCCGAGAATTTAAATAGAACTGTGAATTGATCATGAAAAATGGAAAATGTTCACCTATTAATAACTTCTCGAATTTGTTTCATAAGTCATTGCAATATTTTATAGCAACCAACCATTGAATTTGTTCCTTAAAGAAAAAAGTAGAAATAAGAGAACCGAAATTGTCAAAATTGTCTAGAAGAGATAGGGAAGCATGCAGCCTTTAGTATTTAGTATTAATATTGACTTTTATTTCATTCATTAAATAATTCAAGGATTTAAGAAATTTNTTAAGATATTTTTAAAAAGTGATGACTACCGCCTTTTCAAAAGCTATTATGATGCCGAAGATTAACATCTGGTAACACTAAGATCAAAAATTTAGTTCTAAACTCGGTGTCTTTGCAATAGTGAGGTCAACGCTATATATTCTTCCGCATTATCAATTCTTGGCGTAAGTCGGCATAAGTCTTCATGACGCTTTAAGCAGTTTCAATCGTTTCCCTTCTCATCAGAAATCTTTCTATCTGTATTTCACATTAAGACAAACTCAAAAGATTTCTGTTGAAGTAAAAATGATAATATATTTTCGTAAAAGAAATATTTATAAAATATGAATGCGGAATTTTTAAGAGCTATCCAAATGCGGAAAGTAAACCTCTGGTCGTGGTAAGATCGAATAATTGGCTCTAAACTGTAGTGACATCGCAAAGATTGGTCAATTATTTGATTTCTCTCGTATTTTCAGTTCTTGGCGTACGTCAACGGCAAAGGTGTCGACATTTACACCGCAATCAACAAGATACTCGATCTACTGAATATTCCGCCTGTTGGCCCAGCCAAATTGGTGCGCCACCTCCACCCATCAACGCAGTCTGGACTGACCCTCATGATCCATGAAATTATAGGAGTACTTCCTGTCCAAGATATAATCAATTGGTTCCATTCCACGTGTGAACCTGATCCAGACTTTCAGGAGCTCATGGCTCGCCTCAGGGGCGATGAATTTAAGGTTATCGTGAATGCAGTTTCGTCGGATCCTGCCTACGCAACCATGCGCGCCGGTCTTAAGTCTTTGGATGTTGACGTCGACGCCGTCGAAAAGTTTCTCAATGACACATTTGGGTGGTAAAGCAAAGGAAACATTCATATTCTGAATATAATGTACAAATATTTTGAAATAAATTGCATTTGCTAATATTTTATATAAATTTCTTTACGCTTTTCAGCTTAAACTTTCATTTTCTAACAATTACATTAGACAGCAAATGTATCTTTATGCGCTTCAGCACGGTAGCTATAAACGAATCCCCGCTATATTCCTTGAAATTAAAAAAAAAATTAAATTACACATTAAAAAATTTTGTATTAAAATTAAAAACAATATTTTTCTTCTTATGAATAAAGTAGAAAGTTTGTATGATAGTGTGTGCATTCGCCTAAAAGACCCCAGTTCGACGTCTGTAGTGTAAAAGCGTTTCCATAAGAAATGCATGCAAGTGGATTTTTCTCGTTTTCAGGAGTCATTTCTTGTAACTTGACTTCGTCATAGTACAACTTTCACTGTTACTAATGAAATATCTGCTTTCTGTTGGCTCATGGGGTTCTTCTTCTTTTTGTGCGATGTTACGAATAAGGAATCTACCTAGTGGTGATACGGAATCTACCTAGTGGTGATACGGAATCTATCTAGTGGTACTATGTTGCATAAGCCAAACTGAGGAACTAAAAAGTTACTCATTTTGGTTTATGATCTGGAGCCAAAACAGCGTATACGTACTCCATATACTGCTCGTATTGCAAGGGCCCTGTCAAGTGGACCAACGGTCCCCGCTCGACTATTACCGATTTCAATGAAATTTTCTGTAAACATAACTTCATATCTTCTATGAACATTTCCCAAGTTTTACATCCATCGATGAAATATTTGCTGAGATATAGTCATCTGTTTGACCCCTTACCGCAGCCTACTACAGTTAGACAGCGATTTTTTGCAAGTTTGAGACACGTTATCTCACGCAGTATTCCGTTGAGCAAAACAAAACTTGGTATTCTTATACAACCAATGTTGCTCTATTAAACAACTCAATAATAAATCTTTTATGAGAGAAACCTGAGAAGAAAATTTGAAGCAAAATCGGCCCAAAAAATTATGGCTCGAAAAAAATTTAAAGTTTGGCATTTTATATCTTTTGAAATAAACATACAATAAACACGAAACTTTGTGCCTTATAACTACTGTATACAAAGTGTTGGAATAAAAAGTTTCATTTTCTTAATGTCGCCCGTTAGTTTAAAAATTGAGTGCAAATATTGTGATTTTCGTTACGACGCCGAAAATTGGGTATATTCAGCTCACATTTACAAAAAAAGACCCTCTCGAAACTTTTCCAAATTATTTTTAAAAGAAAGAGCATGCTTTTATCTCTCTAAAAACCTAATTCTGGTTTTTCATCGCGGGCGTATAAGGCCCGAGAAATCGGGATGAACATGAAGTTACCTCCGCCCGAAAAGTGTGGCGCGAAAAAAATTTTAAAGTTTAGCATTTTATATCTCTGCAAATAAACATAACATTAACGCGATACTTTGTATCTTATAACTACTTAATACGAAGTGTATGAATAAAAAGTTTCACTTTCCAAATGCTTTCCGTTGGTTTAATATTTGACTGTAGATATTACGAATTTCGTTACGACGCCGAAAATAGGGTATATTCAGCTAACGTTTACCAAAAAAGACCTTCTCGAAAGTTTTTCGAATTACTTTTATAAGAAAGAACATGCTTTTATGCCTCTAAAAATCTGATTCTGGTTTTTCATCGCCGGAATATAACGCCCGAGATATCGGAATTAAAGTGAAGTTACCTCCGCCCAAAAATTGTTTCGCAAAAAAAATTAAAATTTTGCATTTTATATCTCTGCAAATAAACATAACATCAACGCGATACTTAGTGCCTTATAACTACTTAACACGAAGTGTACGAATAAAAAGTTTCATTTTCCGAATGCTTTCCGTTGGTTTAATGCTTGATATGTAAATATTACGAATTTCGTTAAGACGCCGAAAATAGGACATTTTCAGTTCACATTTACAAAACAAGACCCTCTCGTAAACCTTTCAGATTTTCCCATTTGGGAAAATCCCAATCTTGTTTTACACTATACAAGAGAGGAACATTTTTGAAAAGTTTCTCCTACCATGAAATATAACCTACCAACTATTTATTTCTACAATTACAGAATTAAAGAGAAAGATAATAAGGTTACTTTTACCTTTGGGATTGAAACGTTTCAAGTTATTCATACGTGTTTATTTTCACTTGATTTAACTACACATTTATAAAGCGCAAAACTATTATGAACAATCGAAAAAATGTGATATTTTAAGATAATTGCTCAAAAAGAAAAAAATAGCTGATTAAAATTTAATCTCTCCGTTAAGTATTTATCTTAAAACGATTATCTTGCTTAATAAATTGAGACATACGAAAAATACCCGCTTGCATTGTACACGATGAATGGGTGAACAAAATTCGGACATTTCTATTTTAAATGAAATTTCTTTGGATTTTACAAAATGAAATGAATGATTTGGGCCCAAATGAAAACACATCCTTTCTCTTTCGAAAGAGTGATCATGAAATCGTGCTTCAGAATTCACTGTAACTAGTGGTTTATGATATAAATTACAACCATATGCGGGTAACAAATAAAGAAGAGTAAATGTTGAAAACATATAATGAAAACTCCCTAAAAATGTCGTATCTGGGGGTTGAGGAATTCCAGCTCAGATAATCAAGCATTTGATCATCTCTAGTCTCCGCATTCATATCCAGCTGATGCAAAAACATCGACTCCACTTTACTTTAAGATGAGATATATTCGACATCTTTTACAGATATTCACAAAACATTTTATTAGTATTATGACAAATAACAGAAATTTATGACTTATTTCTAGCCTTGCAATAACTTGCCAAGATTGTTTCCAAGGTGCACTTTCTGAAATTCCTGTATGACTCAGGAGTTGAAGAAATCTACACATACATCAATTTCACAATTCTTACATTAATATAATACTTACATCAAATCTACAATTACATCAATACAATTTACAGAGAAATAGAGAGTAGAGAGGATAGCTTAACCCTATCGAATGATTTAGATAAAATTATGAAAAAGTACGATAATTGGCAATTAGAGCTAAATGTAGACAAATGTTCAATAGTTAACTTATTATAATATCCATATAGTCTCCGTGGGATAAACTTATTAACAGTAGAATCGGTAAAATATCTTGGTGTAACTCTCACGAATAACTTAACATGAAGTACCCACATTCATAATATATGCGGAAAAGCACAAATCAGTGCGATCAGATGCTTCAGGACGCGAGATGGGAATCTTTATAAGTTAGAAGCTATCATCAAATGATTAATTTAGCGGGTAAATTTAGAGAAAGTACGTTCATAGATTATGTAGCCGATATAATGCGTTCACCATGCTACGTAGGCCGTTCCGATAATGCGAGAAATATCAGGGAAACAGATGCTAGAACCAATCGATTCAATAACTCATGCATGCACCCCTTGCCACACGCTGAAAGGCGGCTTGCAGGGTACTTACATCGACATAGACATCAATCAAATCCACGAAATACTGAAGCTACCGCCGTACACACCCCCTGCTTATGCTTCGGGGCGTACTTCAGCAGAAACTGGGGTCCTTCCCATGTTCAACCGGACGCTCAGACTCTTGCCTCGGGAGGACATTTTGAAATGGTTCGACGAAGTGGTCGCACCTGATCCAGTCTTCCAGTTCTTCCTCAGTAGGATGCGTTCTCCAGAGTTCAATGAGTTGACGGATCAAATTTTGAGCGTTCAAGGCTACCCTTAAAGATCACGGATTGGATCACGCTGCTATGGAAGATGCTATCGTCGATTTTGTAAAATGCGGATGGAATTGTGCTTTCAAAGGAATACTTAACATTTTCATGAGAACTTCAAATTTAACCTTTTAGAATCTCCTTAAGTACATTTGTCGCTTGCATAGCTTCTATATTATACAGGTCTACACCGCAAAGTTCAGTTTACATATTAACTTAATGAATGATATTCATTAATTTTGTTGACTTACTCCTAACAGATTGGTTAGTATTTCATTCATATTCTAAATTATGTAAAAAGGAGTGATAATTCGTATTACTAAATCTCTGTGATGACGAAATCGACAGTGATTTTTCAAGGCATCATGACATGCGATCTTTCTTCCGCTGACTTTTGGAACTTGAGTTTCATCACGTTTTGTTAGTTTTCTGCCACGGTCAAAGGTGTTTTATTTGCATCGTATTATTTATTGCATTCCAACGATAAAAATGTACGGGAAGGGCGATAAGATCCATGCGGAATCAAGATTCGAGAAGAAAGGGAGGTCTTCTGAGATACTTCAAAACAAAGTAAGTTTCCTGCAATTTATCTTCTCTTAAAATTATTTTTAAAAAAGACTTAAATGTTATCGTGAAAAAAAAAGATTATATAAAGATTGCTAAGGCGAAATACATATTAATCGTCTGCTAGGGTAAGCTTCCACATATAGCACTAGATAAAATGTAAGTCCATTGGCTGAATTTTAATCGACTCATTATCTATTCGAGATCAAACAATCGATCGTTTCAAGCATTCGATCTCAAAGTATTACATAGCGAGTATACCTAATACCTCTAAAATAACTGCTAGCGGAATTAATTGTTTCTTCTTTAATTTAAGATGAAGTTGGCGATAGTTTTGATAGCCCTGCTCGGGTGGGTGGATGTCAATGCAAAAGGTAAATATTCCATGCATTTCCTTTACATCATCATGAATCAATTATGTATTTTATAATTCAAGCTCATCAATAAAATTTAAGATTTGATATATAACCCTGAATAGCACTTAAAAGTACACTCTCAAGAAGTTAGTACCACATACACTCACTTCGGCTGATGTTCGATTCATTTCCAGTTTACGAAAAGGTGGAGATCACCTACATAGCCCCCAAGAATCTCGACGACCTGCTGCAACAATTAATTAAGTTCATTCCTTTCGACAAATGCTTGGAGATCGTAGATAAATACTACCAAAATGATCCAGATGTTCAAGCTGCTTACAATTTTCTGGCATCCAATGAGTTCTCCGAACTGGCCAACAGAGTTGAAGACATGACTGAGTACAAGGAAGTGAGTATAAGGGTTTCTTTGTATTCCGTGTTTAAATTTTATCAAACACCTCGTGAACTTCTTCACTAGCGAGATGAATGATGGATTTATGTCATTATTTGCATCACAGATAAATAATCTGATTCCAAGTAACAAAGTGGACGATTCCGTTCTTTACTAGTTATAACAATTGACGTGTAGCGAGTTAAATTGATTTTTATAAATATCAGCTTTTAGCCACCATAGAGGTCATGATTATCACCTGTGTTTTAATGGTAGTTTAGTGTTTGCCCGGTGCTATTCTTTGTTTAATAATAATACTTACTTTTAATTTTTCTCTTAAGGATTTATAGTAATTTATCTTACGTGATATGCAAGGATAAAACGCTCAAGAGAGTTAGCTGAAAGACGGTGTCCTATCTCTCATATCCTGAGGTGTCTGTCTCTCCCTTGATGAAGTTGATGAAGTGCGACATCATAGTTAATCCTCACAAGGCGCGAAGTTACGATCCTTGACATAAAAACGACGGAAAATGGCTCAAAGTTACGTTCCTTGATAAAAAGAATAGTGGAACGGGACCGGGAATCAAACCTTGGACTCCCAATTTCCGGCCGGGTGCTCTGTCCGTTGGCCTATCCCAGCAGAACATTTTTCCAAGCCGTTGGGAGACTTTGTGGGCAAGGGATTTTTCATGGGTGTGGTCCATTCTTCCTTGCGGTCGTCCCCTTTCCTTCAACCCCTTTGCGGTCTATTCTTGGGATTTTTCCTGGGTGCGCACCATCTTGCGCTAGATCACCCTTACCCGTTTGCTACGTTCTTTGACTTCGGCATGTATTAAGATATTACGCTATGTACAACACTGGTATTATGTGGAATTCCTATTTCAGTTTTTAAATTTTAAAAACTGATCACCTGTTATGACAGACGGGTAGACACTTCGTTCATCATCGTGTACATTCTCATTTTCCTAATATTTAATATGCGAGCGTCTGACAATAATTTTATCAACATAAACATATAGTTATAATAATCAGATGTTCGTAGCAACAACATTTTATCGTCCATTCCATTTTTTCTATAGGGAAGGCTTCCAGCTCGACAGAAACGCTTTTTGCTCTTCAAATTATTTTTAAAGCATTGATAGTGCTGCATCTCACAAGCGTCAGATTTTCAGTGAAATGACATTTAAAAACAATGTAAATGACTGATGAAAAATTTGCCCTTTAGGACAAGGAGATGGCAGGAAAAGCCAAATTCATATTTTGCTGATAATGGTGCCATCAACAAGAAGTAAAACTAGATCTGGATCAATTGGAATTGCTTGAGAGGGCCTTCACTGAATAACGCGTCCACATAATAACGTTATGTACATCTAACATAAATATAAATTATTTCTTGGATCTTTACACGATGAAATTAGAATGCCTGTAATTCAAATGCTATTGTATTTTTTGCTCGCGTATTCGCAAAAAATTTTAGCCCTCTCTCTCGGGAATAGCAGAAGTTTCAGGAACATCGCTTGCTATACATATCGAAAAACTGTTTTAACTGTTCATTGTTACATTATCAACTGTTCATTCACATGTTTGCCAATACTATTTCGTAACTTTATATTATCAAGTTACATTTAATTGTTCGTTTAAAAAAAATCAAAGTCATTTATTGCATTTTTACCCCATGAATTTAGATTACTTCCTTATCATGGTTAGGTTAGGGACCCTTTCCTATACAGGATACACTTCTGTTGATAGTTGTCCTAGCTGTCACCGAATTTCTCGTTCAATGTTTCAGTTTCTCAAGTATCTGTACGACTCCGGACTGGACATCTACACCTACAGAAACATCCTCCGTGGCATCTTTGGCCTTCCTCCCATTGATCCTATTCCACCGATGAGAAGTGTTCGCGCAGAATCCGGCATCATAGCTATGGTTGAAGAAGTGCTGAGCGTTCTCCCGATTCAAGACATCAGAGACTGGTACGACAACGTCTGCTTCCCAGACCCCAGTTTCCAAGATTTCCTCGCCAGGATCAGGTCGGCGGAGTTCCAATCCCTCGTCAACAAAATCACGACCTCTCAGGAATACCAGGACCTCACGGCCATTCTGAGGTCACAGGGCATAGACGTGGATGAGATCGAGAAAGTGATCAAAGACTTCTTTAACGGAACGTACAAGATGAGCCCAAGAAGTTTGAAGTCGTTGGTGGATCGGTTCATCGCTTTCATACCCAAGAACAAAGTTATCTTTATCTTGGTTCGCTATAATATGTACAACAGCGACGTGAAGATGGTTATGCATTACCTTGAGGGAGAAGAATTCCGAAACCTAGTGATAAAGTTGGAAGGACTGCAGGAGCTGAAAGACGTAAGTAGCTGTAACCTGCCAATTGAAAACTAAAATCAATGTCGTCAATGAGGCTTATCATTTTTTAGACAGCTCTTTCTTCGATTGCTTTCGTTGTTCTGTCACTCCTCTTGTAACAATAAAGCACGAGGAAGCTGTTTAGGATAACCTACCCGTTTCCCTTAAAATTTTTCCTGAATCGTACACGTAATATCTGAAAAAAATTTATTACGATTGATTTCCTAACGAATATTAAAAAATGTACAAACTACGTGCTGTAAAAATAGTTAACGGACGGTTATTTCAATAAATTTAAAGGTTCCATTAATAACTCACGAATTCTTCGATTTTTTTATGAATAGGCGTATTACATCAAAATTGATAGCCGTAATTTTTGCCTTTACTTTATGGCATAAATTCAAGCTTTTAAGATAGATAGTTTTGTTTCTCAGTATCCCTTTTCACAGTACTTGATAATGACATTATGTCTTCTTTCTTTGGCTCTCAGCGATTAAATAATGTATCTTTCCTACAATTAGTATGTTGGCCTATTTGATCTTGGAGTGAAAGCGCCACTACATGGCGACTGAATGGTTTTAGATGTGGTCGAGCGTATATTTCAAATTAAAAATCAAAGTTTAAAATTAATATTATATGCAATTGGTCTTTATGATACTTTGTGAAATTTTAATCGTTTCTCTACTAATCCGAGCTATTTCCCTCTCGATCTTACATAAAAAAAAAACAAATAAATGAGAAACATAAACATTGTTGTTAACATTGTTTTCGTTTCCTTTAAGATATTTTTAAAAAGTGATGACTACCGCCTTTTCAAAAGCTATTATGATGCCGAAGATTAACATCTGGTAACACTAAGATCAAAAATTTAGTTCTAAACTCGGTGTCTTTGCAATAGTGAGGTCAACGCTATATATTCTTCCGCATTATCAATTCTTGGCGTAAGTCGGCATAAGTCTTCATGACGCTTTAAGCAGTTTCAATCGTTTCCCTTCTCATCAGAAATCTTTCTATCTGTATTTCACATTAAGACAAACTCAAAAGATTTCTGTTGAAGTAAAAATGATAATATATTTTCGTAAAAGAAATATTTATAAAATATGAATGCGGAATTTTTAAGAGCTATCCAAATGCGGAAAGTAAACCTCTGGTCGTGGTAAGATCGAATAATTGGCTCTAAACTGTAGTGACATCGCAAAGATTGGTCAATTATTTGATTTCTCTCGTATTTTCAGTTCTTGGCGTACGTCAACGGCAAAGGTGTCGACATTTACACCGCAATCAACAAGATACTCGATCTACTGAATATTCCGCCTGTTGGCCCAGCCAAATTGGTGCGCCACCTCCACCCATCAACGCAGTCTGGACTGACCGATATGATAAATGAAATTCTAGGAGTACTTCCTGTCCAAGATATAATCAATTGGTTCCATTCCACGTGCGAACCTGATCCGGACTTTCAGGAGCTCATGGCTCGCCTCAGGGGCGATGAATTTAAGGTTATCGTGAATGCAGTTTCGTCGGATCCTGCCTACGCAACCATGCGCGCCGGTCTTAAGTCTTTGGATGTTGACGTCGACGCCGTCGAAAAGTTTCTCAATGACACATTTGGGTGGTAAAGCAAAGGAAACATTCATATTCTGAATATAATGTACAAATATTTTGAAATAAATTGCATTTGCTAATATTTTATATAAATTTCTTTACGCGTTTCAGAATAAACTTTCAGGATGAACAATCGAGGAATCCATATTTATTTGCCGAGCACATTATAACATAGAGGTTGTAAATCTTTGTGATGTAAATTACAACCATTTTCTGGTATAAAATAATAAAACAATTGATGCCGATATCGTACCATGACAATTTTTTTTATCTTATTTGTTGGCTAAGGAGTTCCTGCTCGTGCGTGCGATCCTTATTGTTTCTTGAATCTTCGAATTCGTACACAGCCGTTACATAAAATATCAATTACACATTACTTTGAGCTGAAATTTATATATATTCGGCATCTTTGTTAGAGATATTTACAAAACTGTCTTCGTTGTATTATACCAAATATTAGAACTAAATTATATGAGGGCCGTCCGGAAAGTAATACCCGTTTTCGAATAAAACACCAACCTTTTGATACTATTTTCCATGACGTTTTCTTTTTAAATTTCATTAAGTTTTGCTACTTTTTCTGTATAGTTTCCATGATCATTGAAACATTTTACGTATTTCAAGTATTTTTACACGAGCTAGTTAACACTAGCTTCATAGTCTTCCGCTGCCAGTCAACAAAGAAAACCTGTGACCTCTTCTTTAATCTTGTTTTTGTTTTCAAAACGTTTCCCTCTCAGAAAGTCTTTCAGCTAACAAAATATGTGTAAGTGACAATTTTTCTCCAATTTCATCCAAAGTCACACGCTGATCTTCTTTAACAAACACTGTCAGTCAACAGACTGCAGCAAATCACCTGTTATGACAGACGGGTAGACACTTCGTTCATCATCGTGTACATTCTCATTTTCTGCATTTAAGTTTCAGCACCAAGGACTTGTAGATAACTCATCCGTTACTTTATCTTAAGGCCATTGGATACAAGGCCTGAATATCCGTTTGCAGGCTGATGGCAATAACATCACCATGATTCTATAAGGAAAAGGAACACGGCTGTTGTAAGACATCTGAGTCAGATAATAGCCGTTGTTTGCGTGCAAACTAACCGTTGAAGAGTTCCCACTAGCGGGGGTTGGGTTACTCCGTGGTCGTGCTTGTAAGCAAGTATTGTTCTCGATACGTATTTCGACAACTAAGTTGCCATCTTCGGGAGAGAAGAATAACTGAGTGTGGAGGGGGTGGGGGAGGGGTATTTATGTCTTTTGTGGTGTGACGTCAGTTAGGGAGAACAAAACAGACGAAGGTATTGGTCCGGTATCGCTGTTCATGACACGGTCGCGGTTCGGATGAATGAAGAGGCTTTCATATGCGTCAAGTTTGGAGGGCTTCTGTACTGATTTTATGAGTTTTAAGTTGTCTCTGTTAATTTTGTGATTGTTTTCTTGAATGTGTTGTGCGACGCTTGATCTGTTAATGTGGTTATGTTTGAAGTGGGCCATGTGCTCTTTGAATCTAGTTTCTATTTTCCTTTTTGTTTGTCCATAGTAGAATTTGTCGCAATCTTGGCAAGATATTTCGTAGATGCCGGATTTACTTAATGTTGGAATGGGTTCTTTAGGAATTGGAAGAAGGTTTGATAGTTTATTGCTATTGGAAATTATTGGAGTGAAATTGAATTTGGAAAATATGGATTTCAGTTTATTGGTGATTCCAGGTGCGTAAGGAAGTTTTATGAATTTGTGTTCTTTGTCGTGTGAAGTTTTTAAGGTCGTGCGTTTATTCAAGTTGAGTTTATGTTTGTGTTTTCTCAGTATATTGTTGACTACAGATGTGTCATAGCCATTGAGTTTTGCGACGTTCCTGATGTGTGACAGTTCTGCGTTGAAGTCTTTCTGTGAAAGCGGTACTTTTAGAACTTGAAGTCTTTCTGTGAAAGCGGTACTTTTAGAACGAAAGCGGTACTTTTAGAAGGTTCTAAAAGTACCGCTTTCACAGCGGTAAATCACATAATGGTAATATCACATATGGAAAAGATTGATTGCGTTATGCCATCACAGAATACCTACTTGTATGCTCATTCAAACAAACGTAGAAACATCATCGGATGCAAATAAAGGGAAATTAAACAAATGGGGACAAATATAAATAGAGAAAATATGACTATAGATACAGTGGAACGGTGAAATATCAGCTAGAGAACATCTTCTAAAAGTGTTTTTACGAGAAAATTCATGAACTCGAATTCAGCAATGGCTTTCGTCGTATCCCTGTATAACCATAACAGTTTTTCAAATTCCGTTTCTTTAATCATGTACTTCGCATTTTGAATAGAAACTACATTTTAATAAATGTAAATGTAGTGGCCAATTTTAGCACTCAGTGGGACATTCCCTATCGGTCTCTTCTCAGCGAAGAACATTAGATAAAGAGTAGCTTGATGGTGTCCTTTATAAACAAACTCATGTTACAAAACATATCAAACTAACCAGAGTTGCAATGAAGTGTTTTGTTGGATTTTGAGCAGTCTTAGATAGATCGTACATTTTGATGAATTCCAACCTTTTTCGTTTAACGATTTGTTATTGATCAATTATGGTTCATCTAAAATATTGCTACAATGTTTAATTAAAATTACGAAAATAAACAAATAAAAGAGGGCAATGTCTTTGCTCCAAAAGTTGATCGTATTCAAGCTATGACTGTAAAAATACGACGAGAATACAGTAATCAATCATTCAGCAAACTTAGCAAGAATCACACCGATGTAAAACAGCAATAGTTCATGTGCTCTTTAACTATCCCGTCTTCGGCTGTAGCGAAATTAAGTAAGAGAGAGAAGAATCTTACTAAAGAAGATCTATTCTCATTTTAAGGTTAAAGGAACGTTTTTGTAGATTAATGATCCATGAAAACGTTCCCTACTGTTTTTCGACGGGCAAGCAATAACAAGTTTTACATCCCGCTTAAAACACTATTGGGTTATATCGAGAATCAGCCCTCTGAAAAGCGGTTTTATTGCATGCACATGACGTTGATTGTTATAGTACATATATTCGTTCATTTTATCGTCATATGTGTAACATGGGTTTATTTGAGGAGGGAAAATACGAGAATTCTTTTCCCAGGGTTTGAATTGGTTTTAATTCCGTATATCAACCCGTGGTAGCACGCGCACACAGGGAACCTCTATCCGTCAATATTATT
>KZ309359.1:0-64281 GCA_000376725.2 Ladona fulva | reverse complement strand
CGCCGGGGAGAAACCTTTTAAACGGAAAACAATAAGGTTCGAATTTGATTCTACACCATGCTAAACGTTTCTCGATATATCATCACAATTCCACCGAAGAACTTCTCTTCATAATAAGAATGGGAACTTTACGAAGGGTTTGTTTGGGTTTATTACCCGCAGTTCATTGCCATCTTAGGACTCATTTTCCTTACCCTCCCATACCTCTGCCCTTCCCTCATTTCTTCTTTTTGGAAGACTCGACAGCGGCATATCTTCGAACTAAATTCGGAAGGCGCGAAAGACGGCTAATTTAAACTGTATCCAATCCCCTTAAGCATTAATTTCCCTAAAACTGTAGCTTGATTGCATATTTTTGGCATTCAAAAACCGTAACACCAATCTCAATTCTCTAGCGGCAGTACGCTCAGTTTTCTTACTCATACGTATCAATCAATAACCACAACAACAAAGCTGCCAGAATGCAATGAAACTTACATTCCAGTTAACAGACGAACGCCCAAAATGGTTGACCTTGTGTGGGGCGTTTTCCACTAACAATTTGGAAGGCATGCGCAAATGGGTACTTCTTCTCGTATCTATTGCTATGGAATGTTTTGCGAAGAGTGCTTACAGATATTTTTGAAACCATCATTCCATTTCAATCGGTGTACAGAAGCAGAGTCCAAGTCTCCCGAAGAGTGCTGTATACTTTTTTCTGAAACATGCACACCTTAGATTTATTGTGGCCAATATAAGTCCCATCCTCCATAATTGACGACATACTTATTCATAAGTGGCCCAATTAATACAGAAAAAATTGAAAATAAATTTCTTACATAATTTTGGTGAATTCGCACAAATTCACATACTTTTATAATATAACACATCGATTGATTTTAGCTTGTATTATAGTCTCTTGCTACAGTAAATTACCGCAGTTTTTTCGGCGCACTTGAAATAAAAATTAAATAATGTGCGCATGAGCTTCGAAAGGTGGGCCTTGGAGTATCATCAAGCTTTTGGCAATCAATATCTTAATAAACGGAAAACTGAGACCTCTAAACTAAACTATGTAGCCTAAACCTCTTCTAAGATACTCCCTCTTTCTTCCTAGAAATTCTACCTTACGACATATCACCTTGAAATATGTCAAATATGAGACGTTTTGAGATAAGTCTAGATAGTAGAGTTAAAAGTCGATCTTTCCGTTATCTACATTATGGAAAATAAATAAACTGATACCTGCACGAGACCTACCATTAGCGTGATTTCAAGAACACGTGCAAATCTCTCCTAGTTTCATATCTTTATCAAGGTACGGTTTGCTCTTCAGCCTGGGAAAGCCAACGGAGAGATTAAGTCAATTCTTCCGATTAAATAACTTGGAGACATAAAGACAACTGGATGCAATATTTACTTTTCTTTGTCTTGAAATGCTTTCCAACTCATTAAGGTACTACCCATTTTTAAAGCAATCTCGTAACTTATAATAATTTTGATTTATTCCTTCCCTTTCCATAGTTAATTCAAACGACCAATATAACGAGCTGCAATATGGATATCACCGTCATAAGTCACGATGAGAGAATTAACGAGTCACTCAGAGCCTGAAGATCTTATTTTTTCAAATGTTGGCTATAGACGTTATTTCATGCAGCATTATTTAAAAATTAAACAATTACGACGTGTTTTTGCAAACATAAATATATGCCTGAGAAAATGTCTATACACTTAGAGCCATTTATTTTAAACATCAGCTTATCACTCAAAATGGGATAATTTAATTCTTTAGTTCTGGTGATTAGTTTTCATTCTTTTAAAGGAAAGAAATTTAACGTTGAATGATTCAAAATTAAACATCCAAAGTTTTTAAGAAGCTTTACAACGAAATTTGAGAAAACTGACCGAAAAAAACATCAATTATATAAATTCAACAACGGAATAACAGAAAATAAGTAGATACTTTCAGATACTGATGGTAATAAATCCCTCATATCCTCCCTTTACGAAGGAAACGTGGTTTATTTCGCAAATCGAATCTCTTGACGAATCCCCAGCCACAGGTCTAAAGGCGGATTACAGGGTGGTTATGGCAAGTTTCTGAGTATCATCTCTCTAATAATTATACACTGTTACCGAAATAAATTATATGACTAATTGCATCACTGAATGTAATCAAATGTAATAAAATATGACAGTTGATTCTTTATATAACACTTGTTCGAGTATAGAGTCAATTCCGTTCCAAGTTCTTACACTAAAATGTCCGTCCTCGCGAAAATCAAGCGAGGATTCAACACTGTATTCGTGGAAGTCATTCTAAACTAATCGGATATTTCTTCGGCTAATCCTTCTTTCCTAGAATTTGTTCAATCAGAATAGTTAACGCGGTAGTGTAAACGATAATACGTAAAAAAATCACTAGTATTCGTTACAATCTGGTCGTGTGTTCTATTAAAAATTGTTTTGGCAAGAGTTAAAGTTTCTTTCATTATTTTACAAGATAGATTCCACAATACATCACCCATCGCTGTGGATTTTAGTTTGAAACATAACTTACTTTTAAAGCGAGTGACTGTTAACATGCTCTCCTGGCATGCACTGTAGGTGGAACATCCATAATAATAACAGAAACCATCTAAACACGTTCTCGAAGAATTTTCGCTGGTAAAATATCGGGCGATCTGATTCGTGTGACAGGATTATTCAATTTGACGACAGCGTATAATATAGACCTAAAAAGTAAACAAAATTTATTTTAATAGTTTTGTTGAAGTAAAAAGTTAATAATAATATAACAAATATTTTCTCCAGATTTTGCGCCTCAAATGAAATCACTGAACATTTTAGCATGAAAGATTCTGCTGTTACCAATACCTGAATTAATTTGTTCTCTTCTTTCGTGCTATGGGAGAGACTATATTTCGTCATATGAATCATATGGAAAGTTATCCTAGCTACGGCTTGTATTTTGAAGGAAGCTGCATATACTCTTCTAGGTTTATAATATCCTACACAAGCAGGAACCAGAATACCTAGCGTCAGAATTTTTAAACTTATGCTCTGTTCATAGTTGCAACACAAGAGATTGCGGAAATTTGCTTATTCTTCATCACAGAATTAAAATAGTTCATAAATCTTTCATCATAACTTCAAGGAAGCTTTGAGACGCCCTTGCCCTTGAAATCAAATCCCCCGTTAAAAATCACTCTTTCAAAAGTAACACATTTCACACATACCGTACGCGCAACAACCGTTTGAATTAAGGGTCACTCTACTACATGCGGCAAAGAGCAGAGATCTTATCCTCCTGTTCATACGAAATAACCTCAGTGACACTGTGATTCCTACGATGTTACCATATTCCATCGGCTTCCATCCAAATCTCCGCCCTCTCTACAAAACGCTGAAAAGTGTTTTCCAGTCCCCGATCTATTGGTCCTTGCTCCCTCCTCTATTTCACGTTTTCTATAAATTTTTGATGAAATGTAGGTTTTTAACTAAAATTATTTTGAATCGCTTTAACTGTAAAAATTGTAACATGATAATTGTAAACTTAACTCCCATTTTCTTAGTGCATTGCATTATTCCAAATTGACTATGTTCTTCCAAGCATGTAACTGTCCAAAATTCCATGTATGCACGGCTAATTATGACTATGTATTTAAATGTATTTATTTTTGTGTGTATTTATTTATCTATTTATAACGTATGTACTTATATGTAACTATGTGCAAACTTATATCTCCGATTATGTATTCCTATTTGCATGTAATTGTATAAAAGTGTGCTTCATATAATGCAAAATAAAGTATAATTTACTCTTTTAATAATTGATTGATATTATTATTGATTCATTATCACTCTAAGTATCTATCGACCGCAATCTACGTATCTAAAACAGCAATCAGAAATCTCAAGAACAAAAATTTACAACATATGAGCCAGAACTGGCTGAAAAAATAAGCTACCAGGACAACCTCCTGAAGATGCAAAAATTATTGCGGCATCGATGACTGCAATAGCAAACATATGGCGTTCGGCAGGGGTGTGAAAACACCCCTGCCCTAATTATCTAACTTTTTTGCGCGCTTTAAACTATCAGACCTTCACAATCCTAGAAATTTGCATTGGATGAGAGGATTAACTTGGATTCACTCTGGTAGTGAAGTGTATCCACGATTACTATCAATCTACTTTATTTATAACGACAGAAAAGGATTTTAAAAGATAACGAGAGATGAGTTCATTGCGAAATTGTCCATGGCAGGTAATTAGATCTTAATCTGATTCTGCCTCACGATGTGTGTTTTTACTGTCAAACAAAAATAGTTGAACTAAAAGTACTCGTTACGTAATGAAGGTAAATACGAAGAAAAGTAAATTTATAACGTTCACTAATAAGAGAAAAGACAGAAAAATTAGTTATGAGCTTAATGGAGAGAAAATTCCCAAGGTAAATAAATGCAGGTACTTGGGGGTTATACTAAGAAATAATTTGGATTGGAGTACCCACATAGATAAGATCGTGTCCAAAGCGTTTAAAAAGCTACATTACGTGATGAGAAACTTACAGGGAAGTAGTAGGGAAGCAAACGAGTTAGGGTATAAGACAATTGTGAGGCCTCTATTAGAATATGCAACAAATGTGTGGGATCCGCATGATAAAAAGAATATTAAAAAGATTGAGAAAGTTCAACAGAAAGCAGCCAGGCATGTGTTAAGAAGGCATAAGAAGGAAGATAGTTTTACGGAAATGTTAGAGATTCTCGGTTGGGAAACGTTAGAAAAAAGGCGAAGAGTAAATCGACTTGCAGGCATCTATCAGGTCAGAAATGGAGGAGAAGCTTGGATAGAGTTAAAAAGCAGATTAGAGGATCCGCATTGCATAGCACGAGGGGACCATAAGCAGAAGTTAAAGCTGCGGAAACAAAGGACTGATGGCGCAAAGTATTCGTTTATTAATAGAGGGGTTAAGGAATGGAATATTTTGCCAGAATAGGTCTTCAAACCTTTGCCGAAAAACAAAAAGGAGTTTAGAGGGAGATGCTGTAATTTGTGTATTTAAGTGGAGTAAATGTGTAAAGATTTTAAATTACTTTTATATATGTAAATATGATATTAAAACTGATGAAGGGACACGTGGTCTTGAAACGGATTGTAAACTGTGGAATTTAGTAACTGTAATTATAGGAATTATGTGATGTACATAGATTAGTAGGGAAATCAGGGGATGCTGCGTAAATTCAGTCTTGTTGTAGTTTTGAGATTTCTGTTAATGTTTATGAATAATGTTTGTTAATAGAGTGGTTTCTAAATGCTGTTTGTAAATAGTGTGGTGTTATTCCGGAATGTTTATAATGTTGTTCAGAAAAGTCATGTTGTTGTGTATTGTTTGAATTTTTAAATATGTGTATATTGTTTTTTGATTAAGTTGCTACCAGACTTGTGTCTAACTGCAGCTAAATTTTGTAAATAAATAAATAACTAAGTAACCATCACCTTCCCACTGGCTATTGGAGTTATAAATTATCTATTGCGTCTGTACTCTTTGAATTTCCTGACTATATCAGAATACCACTTAGTTTCTTAAATGCTGATAATCCTGCGAATAGAAAACGACCAGAAAGTGATCGCGCCTAATATTTTCCTGCTGTAAAATTTGAAAATTTAAGAAATTATACTTGGGATCCATTCGCGAAGTGCTCCGTATGTCGTAAAAGACCCGCCCCAGGAATTAGGTGTTAACCATTAGGGCAATTACGAGTTTGGTTACTCCCTGAGTATTATACGCTGCAAACAGATGTCATGTAGAACACAGGAGAAGCGCAATCCCTCAAGTGAGACTATATAAAGTGCAGAAAGAAAACGGAAGTGCGCGGAAATAGAAAAACGGAATTATTTCTGTCTACCGCGTATTTTATCCGCGCTAAAACTAAAATGAAAGTTAACTGACTTAAGTGAAAGTTATCTGTGACATTGCAATGTAGTTATTGTTTCTCGTTCAAGTACCGTGTTCAATTTATACCAGCAATAATATTTCTTTTGAAAAATTAATTTATAATTTTATTTTCAAACCATATATGGATATGGTCGGCAATCCATTTAAAGTAAAACATTACTGAAAAATGAGAATGAAGCTTTAATAATGAAATGACTTATTGGGGTCAAAAACGGGCTGTTGCCAAATATTTTAAAGAAAATCAATTAAAGTTATCCTACCAAGGCATATCTGAACAAAAACAATACCAACGAGAGATTCTACCGAACATAAAAGAATAGAAGTACTGAGAAATTTACAGACGTAAAGAATTCGTGCAGATTCTCAAATGCTTAAAGCATCCAAAAATACCAAAAAATACATCGAAAGTATACATACACAATGTTGCCTAGCACACACAAAAACCAGGTTGACTCCACTGAGACTACACAAAAGAGCAATACGGAAATACATAGAAATTGAAAAGAGAAATATATCTTTTTCCCGCGTATTTTAGCAGAGCTGAAATCGTCTCTTACTTCGAGTGAACTATATGAAAAGATCTTCTACTAGATTTTGTAACTCAAAATCGATTTTTAGGACAGTTTAGCTTGCGTTCCATCAGGCGAAACTCTCCTCTAACAAAATAATATTTC
Source organism: Ladona fulva (assembly GCA_000376725.2). Classification (NCBI taxonomy): domain Eukaryota; kingdom Metazoa; phylum Arthropoda; class Insecta; order Odonata; family Libellulidae; genus Ladona; species Ladona fulva. The sequence goes on along the minus strand of KZ309359.1, from coordinate 57,663 downwards.
TAAGTTATAAATACCCACTGAGTGCAGAGAATATCCACAGAGAAAGAAAACGTTTACGTGGAATCAAAATTATAAAATGGCAAACGAATTAGGCCTTTTGACTCTTTTATGAAAGTAGAAATTTGTGAAATCGCAAAAAATGATTGGTTGCTCACTATCGCAGAGATAAAAGAATGTCATCAAAAATAAGAATTAACAACAATTAAGTTCAACATCATGGAACAACTAACAAAGTTCTTAGAAATGCCCATCTCGTGGCCCTATAGAAATCATTGGACATCAGCTGAACCCATTCATATGACAACATACGCTTATAGTATTTTCAAACTATCATATATTTCAATATTTCACATACACAAACATTTAAAATCTTTTCGCTAAACAATTTTTATATGAATTTTAGTATAGTATGGGCTCACAATTCAACCCTTGCCCGTCGCCGAGTTGGTGAAGATTAGCGCGAGTACTTAAATTTCAGAACAATATTTCTCCTGTAAGACTTCGAATACTATATCCGTGCAGTGTGGGGCCCATTCCATTTTCTGTAATGACACTTACTTTATTACTATATTACTAGTAAACGCCCCTGTCAAGCATGACGGGACTTAATTTAGTTTAAAAATATACCTATTATCGTATATATCTGGTCCTCCTNGATTTCTTAATATAAACTTCTTCAATTAATATTAAAAATATATAGAATTTCAAAAGCCACTTAAATATTTTATAATCCAAAGATTTTACCGAAACGTAAATCTTGCTTCAGAGGTGATTGATGCAACTAATAAACGATAATTTAACCGAAGGTTATCCTTGAGACATTCTTAAGTGTGTTCATGACTATCTGGGTAAGTAAGCATTTATCTATGAAACTAGGAAATTTCCAGCAAATCTTTTACTAAAGATAAGTTAAATCTATCGCAACAATCCTTCTAATTGACGTGATTGCCCAATGATTTAGTATAAAAGGGGCTGCAGAGATTCACTTCGGCAGGTAGTCAGTTGAGCTGAGACCTTAAGGTAAGTACAGCTCCTTTCACAGGAGAAGCCTTCTTACTCAGCTACGAAACTATTAGGATATCTTCACTTTGCTCTCTATTAATTTCATTTCAAAGATCGAGGAACGAATAAAATTTGATTCGAACATAGTAAATATTTTGATTGCGGTTGTAAAGACTGCAGACAGAATATTTTAAATTCACGAAATCTTGAACCATCTCATACAATAAATTAAATTGAAAACGCTTGAAACTCGACCTATCCTCAATAAAACGCGTAACCAATTATATCATTAAACATGAAGTAATCATTTTTATCTTGATGAAAATGTAATAATGGTTAATGGAAAATAACTACGGTCTACTTTGCCGGAATTAAGCAATTGGAAAACTTTGCCTGTCATTAGATAACATCATAGTTAAGGTCACAAATTTCGATTACAGATGAAGTTCGCACTCGTACTCTGCGCAGTCCTCGGCCTGTCCTTTGGTGCTGTGGTCCCACGTGGTAAGTAGATGAATAACACCTACATCTACGGTGATAAATCTTCTTTTTTCCGCGAAAACCAAAAATACTTTATTTTCTCCGACAGATCACCACCACCACCACCACCATCACCATGACACACGAAGCCTTGGTGACCTGCTCGACGAACTCATGAGCATGATCCCAGTGGACAAAATCGCCGAGATCGTGATTCATTACGTGGAGACCGACCCAGAAGTACAGGAAGCCCTGGCCTACCTGAAATCTGATGACTTCAAGAATTTGGCCACCACCGTTGAGAACTCCCAGCAATTCCACGACGTAAGTAGAGATATTTAAAATAGTGTCCGAGCAGTATTTCAGACAGTTGAAATGAATAAATACTAAGTTAATTGACAAAATTTTAAAATTTGTATAGAGATCTCGAAAAATGGCCTTAGTCGTCAAAGGGATGGGTTGTTTATTTTTCAAATATTTTACGAATTTTCCGTCTATTTGATCAAAGTTCTCGCAATTTCGAAATTACATGAATGATTCACGACTAAAATAAGATTTATGATCATTTTCCTTTCTTTTGGCACTTTTCTCAATTTCGTAGGACCATTGTTTCTAATATAATTTTGTAAAGGAAACGACCTCTCAAGTCATGAAAACGTAATTTCTTATGGAAACGTATTTTGTGCTCCTGGGTTTGAACCCGGGAATTTACAGAGATAAAAATAGTTTTCCTGGGGGTTTTTAGCATCGTAGAAACACAATACAGTTTGTTTCAGATCTCTAAGTCAAGCCGTTTCTGAGATAAATAGGGGGACGGACAGATGGACAGACGGACAGACATTTACTTTTTATATATACGGTATTACTTTATATTACTACATGAAACATTAAATTTCAGCTTTTTCCGGCATAGTACATACGAAAATAAATATGTGCACGACTAAGAAAATAATTAAGCACAATAATATTTATTTCGTAGCCTAAAAAACACCAACGAATTCCGATAAACCGACAAAAAGAATAACAGAAGCCGAACCACGTCCGATAGTGCCATTCTTGAGCACGAGAAGTTAAGCATCCAAGATTCGATTTACGGGCTTGCCAGATTGCTGGTGATCAAACTGCCCGGGATCTTCTACAATAATCACCGTCGTGTATACATTCACATATCCGATGTCAGTGACCCTCCATGAGAAATGCATTGAAACAATCGTGGGTAATTAATTTCACGCTATTCCCGATTTGATAGAAATTTGACATTAAGGGATTCATTAGAGAGCCAATGAACCATCATATATTGGACGTTCCTACCGAAGGCATCCTTGGTTCGACTCCATGTGACTCTAAACTTTCCCATGAGAAAATCATGTTAAGTTCATTTTGATCGACTGTAGAATTTTTTCTTTTGCAAAATTTGAAATGACGGACCTAAGAAATCGAGAGAAATGTGGTTATAAACATACCGTCCCCTTGACGACCAACGCGAACGTTAAACCTGAGCTAATAGGTTTTTCCGAAAGAATACACGGGGAATTTAGGCCCATATACAATTACATATACAATGAACGGTAAGAAGATGAGCCTTTTGGAAAAATAGGCAATTTGTTGTGAATTTACAATTAAAATGCACAATTCGTACGGGACACACGAACAAGTATCAGCGTTTCTAGCTTAGTAGGATTTTCAAGGGGATATTTTATGCACCACGCTTAAGAAGGCAAGGATACACCATGTTTTGCATCATTGCAGGGGATAAAAGGAAAAATTTATTGCATATCATTGAAAAGATTTTATACTTAGTTTTTATGAATTTTTTATGTCTTATTATGACTTACATTTTATTATGATTGATATTTATAAAAATGTATATTATGTATATGTTATTCATTATATTATTGTAAACTTATAATTCGATTTAATTTAAGTTCCGTCATAATAGATGAGGAAATTAACCAAATGCGATTGCGATACTCTCGTTCATTGCCTTGTCCAATAAGTTAAGGCGAGGAATTTCTGCCAACATAGAATTAGAGGTGAGAAGATACCCTTTTAATTGTTTTTTGGTTCACTATATTCATTCTTAAAAATTGAAAAATGTGAAAGTATTTTGAATGTGGATTATTGATTTATAAATCATTTCAATTAAGTATCGGCATTTATGACGTGGGAGTTAACTTGTCATTGTATATTCCGTTCTACCGCAACTTCTTCCGGAACCATCGAAACTAAATAGTTCATTTAACATTAAATATTTCTTTTTTAATGTATGAACTGTTTATTCTAATCTCATATTTTCTCAATTAACCTTGGGTGAATCTTAGTAAACATGTAATTATTTTAGGATGTATTCACAAAAATATCATAAAGAAAAAGTTACATGTTGTCCATCTTCCTCATAAATATGAACACATAGAAGAAACTCATGCATCAGTCATTATGACGAACAGAATATTTAATTATTACTAACTCTTTCTTCACTGAATATCAAACGATGAACGAAAATATTTTAGATTGAAGATAAATATCCATCTCACATTGATGATTTTAAGCTATTCTTTAACAATAATAACTAGTTGATAATTCAGAACAATGCTATGGAAACGCGGAAAATTCAACGTAAATTATTCTTAAAAATGTACAATACTTTTCACTGACTCTACTATGGAACACCGAACACTGATTCAATGTTCGATTAAGCTATGAATTTTGTCCATGTCAAAACCGTTGCTATGCTATGCCTAAGAAATAATTAATACACGAAGTAATTTTATCTTTTGCTTCGAAATCTTTATATCTTTGTAGTGATAGCCATGAAGTTCATACGGAAATTTTATAATTGTCGTCCATTTTCAAGATTCTGAAAATAGCCATAGAAAGGTTTTAGATACCCGTCTTATTTCTTTGATCCAACATTATTCCGGATTTCTTAATATAAACTTCTTCAATTAATATTAAAAATATATAGAATTTCAAAAGCCACTTAAATATTTTATAATCCAAAGATTTTACCGAAACGTAAATCTTGCTTCAGAGGTGATTGATGCAACTAATAAACGATAATTTAACCGAAGGTTATCCTTGAGACATTCTTAAGTGTGTTCATGACTATCTGGGTAAGTAAGCATTTATCTATGAAACTAGGAAATTTCCAGCAAATCTTTTACTAAAGATAAGTTAAATCTATCGCAACAATCCTTCTAATTGACGTGATTGCCCAATGATTTAGTATAAAAGGGGCTGCAGAGATTCACTTCGGCAGGTAGTCAGTTGAGCTGAGACCTTAAGGTAAGTACAGCTCCTTTCACAGGAGAAGCCTTCTTACTCAGCTACGAAACTATTAGGATATCTTCACTTTGCTCTCTATTAATTTCATTTCAAAGATCGAGGAACGAATAAAATTTGATTCGAACATAGTAAATATTTTGATTGCGGTTGTAAAGACTGCAGACAGAATATTTTAAATTCACGAAATCTTGAACCATCTCATACAATAAATTAAATTGAAAACGCTTGAAACTCGACCTATCCTCAATAAAACGCGTAACCAATTATATCATTAAACATGAAGTAATCATTTTTATCTTGATGAAAATGTAATAATGGTTAATGGAAAATAACTACGGTCTACTTTGCCGGAATTAAGCAATTGGAAAACTTTGCCTGTCATTAGATAACATCATAGTTAAGGTCACAAATTTCGATTACAGATGAAGTTCGCACTCGTACTCTGCGCAGTCCTCGGCCTGTCCTTTGGTGCTGTGGTCCCACGTGGTAAGTAGATGAATAACACCTACATCTACGGTGATAAATCTTCTTTTTTCCGCGAAAACCAAAAATACTTTATTTTCTCCGACAGATCACCACCACCACCACCACCATCACCATGACACACGAAGCCTTGGTGACCTGCTCGACGAACTCATGAGCATGATCCCAGTGGACAAAATCGCCGAGATCGTGATTCATTACGTGGAGACCGACCCAGAAGTACAGGAAGCCCTGGCCTACCTGAAATCTGATGACTTCAAGAATTTGGCCACCACCGTTGAGAACTCCCAGCAATTCCACGACGTAAGTAGAGATATTTAAAATAGTGTCCGAGCAGTATTTCAGACAGTTGAAATGAATAAATACTAAGTTAATTGACAAAATTTTAAAATTTGTATAGAGATCTCGAAAATTTCAAAGTTACATGGGTCAAAATGGACATCGTAAAATTTATTTGTAATATATTATCACCGTTCATTCCAAACGCAGTAGAAATATGAATTAAGATACTTCGAGAACATTTGCACATTCAATTTCATACCCCTATTATTTAACTAGACTGGATTCAATCAGAGTGGACGTGATTCATTTCTCATTATGTGCCACCACGGAACAAACAATCTAACATTATTAACAGGTATAAAGAAGATATTTATCAGTCACAACCTAAATTTACCACTCTCTTCCTATCCAACAGCTGGCCAAGTTCCTCAACGATTCCGGTTTGGACATCTACCACTACATCGACGTCTTCAATGACCTCCTTGGTCTCCCTCACTTTGAGCCCAAAGCCATTAAGTCAGTTAGGTTCCACAACACCAGGAGCTTGATGGACATGATCAACGACATCCTCGCCGTCATCCCTCTGGACAAGATCTTGCAATTCTACCACGACAAGGTCGAGAACGACCCTGAATTCCAGGAACTCCTCAAGAGGCTCAGGTCCCCTGAATTCAAGGAACTGGTAAACTCCATCAAGAACATGCCCGAATACACTGACTTGCTCAACCGTCTAAAGCAGCACGGAATTGACGTCGACGCCATCGTCAAGGCAATCGATGACTTCTTCGGATGGGGCTTCTTCTCCCTCCACCACCAGAGGAACCTTGGTGACCTGCTCGACGAGCTCTTGAGCATGATCCCAGTGGACAAAATCGCCGAGATCGTGATTCATTACGTCGAGACCGACCCAGAAGTACAGGAAGCCCTGGCCTACCTGAAATCTGATGACTTCAAGAATCTGGCCACCACTGTTGAAAACTCCCAACAATTCCATGACGTAAGTAGAGAAATTTAAAATAGTGGCCATATAGTATTTCGGACATTTGAAATCAATATTTGCTAAGTTAATTCATAAAATTGGAAAATTTCATAAAGAGATCTACAACGCTATAATATTTCTGGTATTTAAAATCTCCCTTAAATTTCCCTCAAAAATTATATGGTTACGAAGTATTAGAACATAAATATAACAAAATTTAATATTTGACGGGTTGAAAGGGACATCATACAATTTATTTCGTGAAATTATCACAATTCATTCCAAAATCAGCTAAGACATGGACGGAGATGTATCGAATAGATTCGCACAATGTATTTAGTAATAGTAGTATTGCTAAAAGTGCTTCAACAACTAAGGTGATTTTGCACACATATACCATACCAGGAATCAGAACCGAGATTGCTTTCACCAGAGGCGAACGCGTGGCCCGCGTGGCTATCCGGAGGCCCAAATTCAATTCCAACTGACGAACAGTTACTTTGACTGGATTCAGTTTTAGTGGACCTGCTACATTCCCTATAATGTTCCACCACCGAACAAACTATTTAACTTTTTTTTAAGTATAATAATGGTATTTTTATGTCACAAACTAAATTTACCTCTCTTTTCCTATCCAACAGCTGGCCAAGTTCCTCAATGATTCCGGCTTGGACATCTACCACTACATCGACGTCTTCAATGACCTCCTTGGTCTCCCTCACTTTGAGCCCAAAGCCATTAAGTCAGTTAGGTTCCACAACACCAGGAGCTTGATGGACATGATCAACGACATCCTCGCCGTCATCCCTCTGGACAAGATCTTGCAATTCTACCACGACAAGGTCGAGAACGACCCTGAATTCCAGGAACTCCTCAAGAGGCTCAGGTCCCCTGAATTCAAGGAACTGGTAAACTCCATCAAGAACATGCCTGAATACACTGACTTGCTCAACCGCCTCAAGCAGCACGGAATTGACGTCGACGCCATCGTCAAGGCAATCGATGACTTCTTCGGATGGGGCTTCTTCTCCCTCCACCACAAGAGGAGCCTTGGTGACCTCTTTGACCAACTTTTGGCTATGATCCCAGTCGACAAAATCATCGAAATCGTCACCAACTACATCGAGAATGACCCTGAGGTCCAGGAGGCCGTCGCCTTCTTGAAGTCAGACGAATTCAAGAGCCTGGTTGAGAAGATCCAGAACATGCCCCAATACATGGAAGTGAGTATAAATTTAATGTATTTTCACTACCTCAATTAACTTTATCTTTCAGAGTTGTAGAGAATTTGTTTTTGAAGTCAAATCCAAAGAGGAAATTTTTTCATAGTATTTTCATGTTTTCATTTCATAAAAGGTTTAAATATGCGACCATCCTTCCAGAGAAACCAAATTGTTTTTTTTTCCCTTGAAGAATTAAATTTCTTCCCATGCATGTTGGTCCCCAGATTGGTCAAATCAATCTTAATTTACCAATAGAGTTTACGATGAGTCAAATTTTCATGGTATTCGCTAAGCTCTAACGTTGAAGTTCCAGAAAACTGGTTCACGATCGATATAAAATCTCAAACTTAACTTCTGCCATGGTACTTTTCCAGATGCTCTAGCAAGATATTTTAAAATGATAACTGAATATTATATATAAAATATTTAATAGCAAAGATTGAATAGTAATTGAAATGTTGAATGGTTTTAACTTTTTATTTCTTTAGTACCTCGAATACTTGTACAATGCTGGCATTGACGTCTACAAGTACATCAACTACGTCCACGGACTTCTGGGTCTTCCCCCCGTACACCGCCCTGGATCCCGCCACTCCACTCGCACCCTTTTGGGAATGATCCAAGACATCCTGAACGTCCTTCCTCTCGATGAAATGGAGAAGTTCTACCACGAGAAGGTTGAGAACGACCCAGACTTCCAGGAACTTCTTGCAAAGCTCAAGTCCGATGAATTCAAGAACATCGTCAACACCATTCGCAACATGCCCGAATACATTGACATGATGGACCGCCTTAGGGCTCATGGCATCGACGTCGACGCCATCCGCAAGGTGATCAACGACTTCTTCGGATGGGACTTCTTCTCCCTCCACCACCAGAGGAGCCTTGGTGATCTCTTTGACCAACTTTTGGCTATGATCCCAGTCGACAAAATCATCGAAATCGTCACCAACTACATCGAGAATGACCCTGAGGTCCAGGAGGCCGTCGCCTTCTTGAAGTCAGACGAATTCAAGAGCCTGGTTGAGAAGATCCAGAACATGCCCCAATACATGGAAGTGAGTATAAATTTAATGTATTTTCACTACCTCAATTAACTTTATCTTTCAGAGTTGTAGAGAATTTGTTTTTGAAGTCAAATCCAAAGAGGAAATTTTTTCATAGTATTTTCATGTTTTCATTTCATAAAAGGTTTAAATATGCGACCATCCTTCCAGAGAAACCAAATTGTTTTTTTTTCCCTTGAAGAATTAAATTTCTTCCCATGCATGTTGGTCCCCAGATTGGTCAAATCAATCTTAATTTACCAATAGAGTTTACGATGAGTCAAATTTTCATGGTATTCGCTAAGCTCTAACGTTGAAGTTCCAGAAAACTGGTTCACGATCGATATAAAATCTCAAACTTAACTTCTGCCATGGTACTTTTCCAGATGCTCTAGCAAGATATTTTAAAATGATAACTGAATATTATATATAAAATATTTAATAGCAAAGATTGAATAGTAATTGAAATGTTGAATGGTTTTAACTTTTTATTTCTTTAGTACCTCGAATACTTGTACAATGCTGGCATTGACGTCTACAAGTACATCAACTACGTCCACGGACTTCTGGGTCTTCCCCCCGTACACCGCCCTGGATCCCGCCACTCCACTCGCACCCTTCTGGGAATGATCCAAGACATCCTGAACGTCCTTCCTCTCGATGAAATGGAGAAGTTCTACCACGAGAAGGTTGAGAACGACCCAGACTTCCAGGAACTTCTTGCAAAGCTCAAGTCCGATGAATTCAAGAACATCGTCAACACCATTCGCAACATGCCCGAATACATTGACATGATGGACCGCCTTAGGGCTCATGGCATCGACGTCGACGCCATCCGCAAGGTGATCAACGACTTCTTCGGATGGGACTTCTTCTCCCTCCACCACCAGAGGAGCCTTGGTGATCTCTTTGACCAACTTTTGGCCATGATCCCAGTCGACAAAATCATCGAAATCGTCACCAACTACATCGAGAATGACCCTGAGGTCCAGGAGGCCGTCGCCTTCTTGAAGTCAGACGAATTCAAGAGCCTGGTTGAGAAGATCCAGAACATGCCCCAATACATGGAAGTGAGTATAAATTTAATGTATTTTCACTACCTCGATTAACTTAATCTTTCAGAGTTGTAGAGAATTTTATGGTTGTAGCCAAATCCAAAAGAAGAAATTTTTCATAGTATTTTCATGTTTTCATTTCATTAAAGGTTTAAATTTGCGACCATCCTTCCAGAGAAACCAAATTGTTTTTTTCCCCTTGAAGAATTAAATTTCTTCCCATACATTTTTACTTCATTTCCTTCTCTCTGATTACGACGATAGCTTAGATGATCGACTATTTTACATTTCCTACATTATTTTTCCTAGCTACTCATACCTTTCTTTCTACAAATTTAGTATCCTTCCCACAATTTAATTCAGATTCATCAAATCAATCTTAATTTACCAATAGAGTTTACGATGAAGCAAATTTTCATGGTATTCGCTAAGCTCTAACGTTGAAGTTCCAGAAAACTGGTTCACGATCTATATAAAATCTTAAACATAACTTCTGTCATGGTACTTTTCCGGATGCTCTAGCAAGACATTTTAAAATGACAACTGAATATTATATATTTGAAATATTTCATAGCAATGATTGAATAGTAACTGAAATTTTCTAATGGTTTTAACTTTTTATTTCTTTAGTACCTCGAATACTTGTACAATGCTGGCATTGACGTCTACAAGTACATCAACTACGTCCACGGACTTCTGGGTCTTCCCCCCGTACACCGCCCTGGATCCCGCCACTCCACTCGCACCCTTCTGGGAATGATCCAAGACATCCTGAACGTCCTTCCTCTCGATGAAATGGAGAAGTTCTACCACGAGAAGGTTGAGAACGACCCAGACTTCCAGGAACTTCTTGCCAAGCTCAAGTCCGATGAATTCAAGAACATCGTCAACACCATTCGCAACATGCCCGAATACATTGACATGATGGACCGCCTTAGGGCTCATGGCATCGACGTCGACGCCATCCGCAAGGTGATCAACGACTTCTTTGGCTGGTAAACGAAATCCTACCTTTCAATCGCACCCTTCTGATACTCCGAATATTTACAATGTGATTTCTTAAAGCAATAAAAAAATTAAATGAATTTGCAACTGTTCTTATTTCCAATACCCTGAATCATTAGACTCTCAGGAATATTTTTCCCAAAAATATTTTTAAATTAACCATTATCCGGTCTCGGTGGCGTAGGGGTTAGTGTGCTGGTTGACAAATTTAGGGGCCTTGTTTTGAATCCTCAATAGTTAGTTAATGTGACTTCGAACCATTAATTGGGAAACTTCTTTCTTAGCACCAAAATTCGCTCATTAAATTCGTCATTTTTAACAATCTTACAACTCATAAAATCTGTATGAGATCATGCAATCCAAATCATACACATAGACTCTACATGCATCATTATATTCTTAAATGCAAGAGTTATTAAATAGAGATATTCAGTAATTTGAAGTGAATCCACCTAAAACGAAGAGCTCAGCCATACTGGTAGATTATATTAAAGCAGATTTGCAAGAAACGGTGAAGAAAACTTTCTTCTGTCAAAACATGGAAAAGTTAAATACGTCTACGAAAAATGTGGGAACCGCTTCAGAAGTATACGAGGGCATAACATTCAGAGGAAGCTGCACCGTTAGGGTCTATTGCTTTAGTTAATAGGTGAACACTTTTTATTCGAATTCTTAATAACAGGGAAGTTGAAACTCGTAACAGGTAAAATAGATTAACTGGTCTTAAACTCAAAAATCTAAAACTTAATTAAAGAAATGATTAGAAATATATTAAACCTTTAATAAATTAGTGCTACTAATTAGGTTTAATTATCTCCAATAAACAATTATGAGTATTTTTAGGCTAATAAGTTGAGAATATTTTATTACATGGCAGAATTATATTACAATGTTAGTCGTTTCATAAAAAAACAAATTTAGCCAATTAACTTCATAAGTTTTAGCATTACGATTCTGAGAGAGACTTAAAGTCAACTAACATACCTTTACACTTCAGACTTCCCAAAACTATTTGATGACCTCAGCACGCCGATGAAACAGCTTGCGAATTAAATCAGTTTTTTTAAAGTTTGGCAATTAAATTAATCTAGGTCACCAGATGTATTTGCTTCTGAACGATAAGTACAATTGAACTGCTCCGGGAATTTTTTCAATCGCTAAAATTGTGAAGTTATTCCATGATTTTTCTTAACAAATGAGATTTAAATTCCAAACTATACGCAAAATAAGGTAGAGATTTCAATGTTAGCTCCCTTATTTTTTAAACATTTTGCGACTCCAATGTTACTGATTCTATAAACTAATGATAATAAACTAGAAAATATTCACTCTCTGAGGTATCGAAATACTTTAGCTAAATACCAGCGCTTCAGATACCGTTCAAATTGAAGGGCTCGAACGAATCATTCCCGTTTTCAAATCCACGAGTCGCAGATGCTCGCTGTCTCTTCTGGATCTTTCCGCACACCAACATGTTGAATAACTGCAGACAGGAAATCCACTCCCATGCGACGAAATTTTTTTTTAATTTTCGCATTTTTTTCCTATTTCCTCTTCGGAAACGGCTCCTGACATTCGATGGCGTATGACGTCGAAAAAACCTAGCATAGCTGCATATTACGATAACCATTCCGAAATCCGAATTTAGGAACACGAAGGATTAGGAGATGAGGAAAAAAATATGAAGTAGGTTGCGCGACACGCATTTCTCGTCCATGGAGGAGTGGGCGGAAGAGCCGAGATTGAGACGAAAGGTGGAGAAAGAAATACACGAAGGTGCGGATTTGAATTTGGGTGAGCGGTGAAGTGCCATTGAGGAAAACACAAATCAAAGAGACTCACCGATTCTATAGTAAAGTATGCACTCTCAAAGACATATCAGAGCACATCTTGTAGAGCCTGTGAAAATATACCTCAAGAAACAAGAAGGATTAAAGTAAAGGTGTTAACTTTTGCGAGATGAAGTCGTGCGGCTAAAACCCAAGGAATTTTTTTAAGGAATTTTTCACTTGTTATTCCATACCTTAAGAATATCTTAATAAACCTTAGAATAGATTCCATATTGAAAGAAGGATTCATTTAACTCAAAGCCAAAACTTGAACTGTACGAATTTAGCAACCTCGTGCGAATTTCCTTTGCAGTTTTTTAATAATTGTGTTCAGCAGCCTTCAAATAAAGTCATTTTAATTAGGAAATAAATACATTATTATATCTTTCTAATATTAAATGATGTCCGGTATCGAAAATTGATATATAGATACTTCTAAGAATTCTCAATAGCCACTAGCCCGGTTGGATCCTCAACCCCTACACCACAAACAACTCTATAGGAAGGGTAAGGGAAATCGGCAGTAACTAAGAGAGAGACCAAGGTCAGTCCAATGAGGATGAATAGGCACTGTTTTACTTAAACCCAGTCTTCGTTATTCTGGCTTCGTAGTCTTATATAGTCCCAGTACAGCACTACTGAAATTTTCATCAATAATTGCCGGAAATTAAACAGGCAAAGGCCTATAATCTGCGTTATATTTGTCAGCAAATATATTTGAAAGTTTATATGGCGGCTATCTCAGAATCCACCTTGTCAACAGGAAATTTATCCTAACTGAGAATTCATATTGCTCTGGCAGTTTCGCCAGTTTCTTAAAAAATATACTGTATTCTTGCTCTATCTTACTCTGCATTATTCCATTACTGCAGCCCTTATGGCGAAAGCAACACTGTTACTACCACACTCCCACGCACGGTCTTATATGACATTTTTTACCTTTTTATCATGTTTATATTCCGGCTCTAAAAGTTAAAATCATAATACACAGTAATTTTAGTGTGTATTGGGAAATTTTCACCTTACATAATGGCGGAGACAAGAGATAAATAGTTATCCGTTGCACTGCAGAGTATTTTATATCTTTGTATGCTATTGCGAATTTATTGATTGATTTTACCTGCTAATTTCCGTTTTCCGCTACCATTTTGCGTAATGACTGGTAGAATTCCAAAAGAAATGGCTCATGTTATATACATTTCTCGTCAAGCCTTTTACCAGTTAATTTTCGTGTTATGGAAATAAATTCTCTTATTATATATTTTAGTTTGCTTTCTTGCGACTTGACTTGATGGAAAAGAATTGGAGTCCTCGGAGAAAGTAAACCCTGAAACGGTACGATTACCAAGGGGTTAATATTTTAATCATGTAATGTTACTCACAAAGTCATGCCGTGCTTTTATGTGGTATCTTTAGATTTTATTTTATTTTCTAAAACTTTGGTTACCTAAGAAATAAATTGGGACCTTAAATTTACAGATCAGCTAGAAAAATGTTCATCTTTCCCAAGGCTGATCCGATTTAAAAAGTTCCAAGTAAAATATATATATTCCTTGAAAATAACTAACATTTAGACTTATTTTAGCGAGGAAAATGACAATTAATTTACCAAATAATGTTTTTATAGCATAAATACAATATTTTCGATCATCTGCGTAAAGATGACAAATAGCTCTTCATGAGAATCGGCAATAGGCTGAGTATTCCGGCAAATGGTCTTCCGCTGAAGTAACAAGGCCTTCCTGAATGACTGCTGGGGTTAGACTGCGCCTTTATCCCCGGACTATGTCCTTCTGGGATTCTGTATTATTTGTGATAATTGTGTAGGAAGTACCAATTCATAGCCCAGTAATTGAAAAAATTACAACTCTTCCCATGAATACAGCATTTATATGTATTGTATGTATATATCAGCATCATTTACATCTACGTAACTTCCACATTATTAGAACAATAAGCATGACGGATACGAAAGTAAAAAGAAAAGAAAAATATATTTTCGTCTATCCTGAGGTAAAAGACAACTGAAAATATTTTATTTTTAACTAGATAGGGTAGTAAGAATATAACGTCTTTATTGAGGTGAAATTGAGACTGAGAAGTCCTGTCTTCCACCAAAACTATTGCCTATCCGTTTGTAATAATAATTATAATAATTTATTTCGTCAAAAAAAATTCATGTGCACAGAGAATATTCTGTCTTGAATCGGTGACATGTCAAAGTTTAAGTACGAATGACTACATTACATAAATATAAATTACACAAAAATAGCTATTTTAGTTACAAACATTTTACATAGGAAATTTGAATGAAATTTACAAAGGAAATTTACAATGTTAAACAATTTAAACGTCTACAAGTACATCAACTACGTCCACGGACTTCTGGGTCTTCCCCCCTTAAAGAACATAAATATAACAAAATTTAATATTTGACGGGTTGAAAGGGACATCATACAATTTATTTCGTGAAATTATCACAATTCATTCCAAAATCAGCTAAGACATGGACGGAGATGTATCGAATAGATTCGCACAATGTATTTAGTAATAGTAGTATTGCTAAAAGTGCTTCAACAACTAAGGTGATTTTGCACACATATACCATACCAGGAATCAGAACCGAGATTGCTTTCACCAGAGGCGAACGCGTGGCCCGCGTGGCTATCCGGAGGCCCAAATTCAATTCCAACTGACGAACAGTTACTTTGACTGGATTCAGTTTTAGTGGACCTGCTACATTCCCTATAATGTTCCACCACCGAACAAACTATTTAACTTTTTTTTAAGTATAATAATGGTATTTTTATATCACAAACTAAATTTACCTCTCTTTTCCTATCCAACAGCTGGCCAAGTTCCTCAACGATTCCGGTTTGGACATCTACCACTACATCGACGTCTTCAATGACCTCCTTGGTCTCCCTCACTTTGAGCCCAAAGCCATTAAGTCAGTTAGGTTCCACAACACCAGGAGCTTGATGGACATGATCAACGACATCCTCGCCGTCATCCCTCTGGACAAGATCTTGCAATTCTACCACGACAAGGTCGAGAACGACCCTGAATTCCAGGAACTCCTCAANTCCTGGAATCTTTGTTCATTATAATAATATTTTTGCAGAAATGTTTCAGGAATTTTATTGTAGATCTTGATGCCCATGTAGTATGGTGTTCTTTCACACATGCTAAGCCAATGTATCGGGTATTATAACTCATGGTTCCTTCTGGTGTTATACTTATGTAGTGCTACGCTCTTTTCAAACGTGTTCTTTTCTTTGTGTACATACCTTATTAATTCATAAATATAAAATCAGGGTAGCGGAAGAATATTGAGTTTTTTAAATTTGTTTTACAAGAGTCTCTATTTGCGAATGTCACTATTATTTCGAAAATAATACACTACTAATATTGTTGACATATTAGTTACAGGAGCAATAGAGGACATATTTTTATTGTATTAACACATTCACCGCGGATACCTTCATTTTCAATGCATTTATCACTCCAAGGATGGAGCGATTCGCAGTGCATGCTTTAAGGAATTTTTTCGACAGAAATTAATAATTGCTTTCAATCAAATTCAACGTTACTAGATTACACAACCACATACTATTAACGAGCAGGTTTTGCTAGAGAAGTTGCAATAGAAATCACCTCTAATTATAAATTTCTAACAGTCTTAGAAGGTCTTAATCAAGGAGAGAATTTTTCTTGTAACTACTGCCCGACACTCGCAGATGACACAATCTGGAGACAAAAATGAAGTTTCGCCGCAATCCACCATTTCCCCCAGTTTCCGAGGCAAATTGTTAATCTCGGAAGCAGAAAAACCCGAGTAAAGCTTATAAATGAGAAAGAGATAATAAGAGTGCTTTCCTCTCGAGAGCACTTTCGTTCGAATTAACAGGTCACCCAAGAGAGACTTGAGTAACTCATAATCGCATTAGGAGAAACTTTGAGAAAACGTAGGAGATACGCAAACGAAATGACGGATCCAAATTATCTTTCGTAAATTCCATTCGATGTCATTGCCTCCTACGTTCAGGTGTTTCTCTCAACAAATATTTCCCTGGCAAAAAGGAACCTCTTTCGTTGAAAGTTAACGTTAAAAAACCTTTAATATGATTAAATCCGGAGGCGAAAATGCTCTCGTGATGGCTTCTAGTTTTCTACCGACATTTCCTTTTTGAGTGAAATGGACTTTGTCGTGTATTTCATTTGCGGAACAATTTTACGCTCTGATAGATGCACGAGCGGAAAAGACGAGACCTGGCGATTGTCATCTTCCTTCGTGGACTTCTAATTTAAAAGCATCTTTCCAGATGAATGAAAATAATGGAAGAGTTGAGTAAGTGGGCAATTTGGGAAAGTGTTCTGCGTTGTAATTTTCATCTCATGGGTAGCACATTGCTAAAGTGATGAATCACAGGTGAAGTTCCTATTAGACATGAATACTGATTCGTAATAACGATGCACCAGCCAAAAGGTATTCTTTTAAAATGATTTACTTCCTTTCCCCATGCAGAAATTCTTAAAATAGACAAAAGTTTAAGTGTAGACATTACATTCTAAGATATGCTTATACCATTAACACTACCTCAAAAGTTACGTGACGTGCCGTTCCTACAGTTTCTGTTACTTTTTAATAAATTAATACTTTTGCTTTTGTTTTGAACATGACTTTGCCGAGAAGTAATACCTAAGAATCGTTCATATCGTATTTTTCTCCGAAATACAGCAATAAGTAGATAATTCAATAGATAAAACATAACCATATCTCTCCTTTGAGTAGTTCTAAATTTGCATCAATTTCTCATACTTTTATCCCTAAATACGGGATGTTAGGGAATAGAATGCCTTTACCGTTCTATTTTACATCAAAATCCATGATTTCAGCTTACGATACGTATCCAAAGTTATGGTAATATAATTAACTCACGTCTTGATTCGGAAGCATTTTCCTCTTTTTAGTGTGTCTAATCAAAAAATATCGAATGATAACAATGGAATCATTTTATTAATGTTTTACAAGTGCATGATAAAAAGTACCTTCTTTTAGATATACCAGCTCCCCTCTCACAATGGGTTGAACATCCAGAGATCACATGTGATCACACATCATTGTGTATTACCAAGATAGGAATTCCAAAATATTATCAAACAGACGGACCATCTCGTTATTAGAATAATTGCCACGTCAAAAACCAACATTGAAGCAGTTAAATTTTCCAGTTTCTTCCGGTATTTCAAAACGCTCCGAAAAAAGGATTTCTCACATAAGAGAATATGAACAATTATAATAATTCCAAGTATCCCACTCGTAGCCTACATCAGAGAACAAAGAGTTAGTTTACGTCACTTTAATAATTATAACTAATAATTACGTTAGGAATCAGCACTGAATCTCACTTCTGCATTAAAATCTGACTTGGTAAAGTTTTGAACATTTCATCAACCTTTATTCTACGCTTGATACATTTCTTAAGTTGCAATCCCAAAAAAGAGAGATTATTTGTCGGATACAGCAGAAACATTCTCAGAGTATGATTGCTATGAAATATAAATATGAAAACGAGGAAAGACACTTTCAAGATAAGGCTTTTTTTCCTATTCTCTCAGGGGTTAAAAAGTCATCCTTAGCGCTCTAACAATATAACAGAGAAAGTCAATGATTTCAGCACAAAACTGAGTTTGAGAATATTCCAAAGAGCAGAACATTATCTTTTATTCATTCGATCCTAAGCAAAAGATAAAATGGTAATAATAAGCATTATTAATTATTATTATTGCTGGTATCTGGGATGGGATCTGTCACTTATGGCGAATTGTAACGAATATCTCATTTACCGTAATCTTTCTCCATATTTCTTTTCAGGCCTCTCTCTCTCTAAAATACGATAGAATTTGAGAAAGATTGACGTTTCAGATATAATTATTCATCATTAGACGAATGCTTCTGGCTGATCTCATCATTTTATTCACTACATAGTATCAATTTATTTTAACAGATTACGTAATTTGGTTTACACTTATGGCACCATTGCAATCTTAAGGATTGTTCTGAACTACTAATTGAGTGGTTACGCACTGATGTGTATTTTTCCTATGTAATGTATCGTATGATTAATTATTTTTCTACTGTGATTTCGCAGGTTTTTTAACCGTCTGTGGGTGCTCTTCCGTAACGTAGATATTTTTTCTTTGTCGACCTTCAGTAGCAAAGACTTTTTCCCACACCCCACTCATTCTTTTTGTTTTCATTCTATTTTTATATATATTATAAAGAGGGGCCCTCATGGGCCTAACCTAGCTAATAAAGGGTCAATCTTTCTATCTATGCATTGAGAAAAAGACGTATTCTTTCCTTCCGCATTACTTCAATAAAATTTTTATGAGTCCAACCCAACATGGAAGCGAGAAATGGATCAGTACAACAGACGATAGTAAGACATTATATTTCAATAAAAAAACAACCACGATGCACAATTGAACTACTTTGTATAGACAGAATAAACAAAAGGCATCAATATACTTGTGATTTCTAATAGGTTACCTTTGCAAAGTCGCATACGACAGTATATATATGAAGATAAAACTTCATATGTAAAGTCAGCCACTCAGTTCCTTTCTCAATACACAATCTCCACTAAAAATGGTTCTTTGCGAAAACATTTCTGGCAAGGCGAACATTTAGTGAAAGAGAATTGGAAAACGCCGCAACTAAAGGCAGCCATTATTTTTAATGAACCAGGGTAACTTCAACTACGCGGATTTACCATTATTTTAGCCATGCGTTTTCCCTCTGGGGTATAAAAGCAATCAATTTTTAAGTGATTCAACAGCTGAGATCATTTCGCACATATGGGCTCCGGCCGGGAATCGAACCACACCACTTCCTCCCCATGCAATCGCGCTACCCTCTTGGCTATCCGGAAGCTACATAATCCAGTCCAATAAGCGAGTGAAAAATGAAGCAACACAACAGACGACAGAACTATTATTGCGCTAGCAATTCTCCATTGGTAGCAATGGCGATCCTCGTATTTTCATTATATTTTCTTGTATAATAAATATGTAGAGATTTTTATACGAATATATCGTATGTAGGTGTATAAAATATGTTACATAGTAGTAGGATATGATGAAGTACATCCTATATTACAGCGATACATACATTATGTAAAGCATAAATGGCCTCCGGATAGCGTTCGACTTCGGTGAAAGCGGGTCCGTGTTCGATTCCCGGTGGAGGCTCTCGTGCGAAATTACCTTAGCAGTCGAAGTACTTTTAAAATAACTAAGATTTATGTGAAGCTACTTTCGTGAGGGAGAGGAACGATTTAAATCAAACAAAAAGAATAAAGTAGACAGTGTGGGAATTTTGTGCGTCAAAAAGCCACCCGTACCAATGGTGATCTATAGCAATAATGACGAGAACAAGAAATGTAAATTCGAGCAATTATTATTTCGTATTATCTAAAGATGCAGAAGAAGTTAAACCTATATGATCCAATAGCACCAACACATAAATAGCTGGAAAAACATAAAAGTTTACCTTAAATATTCGGGATACACCCTTCCCTCCTTAATGCCCTCACAAAAGATCGGCACAAAAGATTGAAGAAAGCCCACTGCCACACTAACCGCCATTGCAGACGCAAGCAAGAGAAGCGGAAGAACGGGAAAGAATGTAACGCTTAGGAATTTTCCGTCCAGTATTATAATTTTTGCCCTCCAAACTTTCTTAAGAGAGATAAAAGGGGTGGGAGGAGACATTGAAATTTCATTCAAGAAAAAAAATTCTTCCCGCGCCCGGTCCCAAACCGCAAGTATGTAATAACGTATCCCTTAGCAAGGAAAATTTTGAAAAATAAAGAATCTCTCGGCTCCGTACTTTCCCACTCCCGCTCTTTCCCTTCGCCGACCGCACCTCCCGCACACACCCCCGTGACCATCCCCAATTCCCCCCTGCAAACCCGCCTTTCTCCAACTTCCTCCCTATTGGAACTTTACAAAAACTTCAGTCGCCTAATTGGACGGAGCGGCGCAACGCAGTTCTTGGCTGGGAAGAAGAAGAAGAGGAGATGAAGGGGATGAAAAGGAAAAAAAGAATAAGAAAGTGAAAAGGGAAGGAATGGGACTCCGCACCCAAAACTTCTTCTTTAACTTTTCTTTCTACCAATTTCTCCGCCGATATCCTTCCTACATTCTTCCATCATTCTCATTCCTACGACCCTAATTTATATCCTTCCGTAGCTGCAGCATCTGTCCATAGACTGCAAGGCTAATCAACATTTCCGTCACAACATTTGCATCTAAGAAAATCAAACATCCGGTTTTAATTGCTGGAATTCCATCATAAAAAAATAATTTATTGCGCCCAAAATGTACAGTAAAAATAAAAGTTTTTTGGAAATGTTTTTATTTTCTTGTGCATAATTTCATCTAAACCTAAGCTACGTAACAACATATTTACTTCATACCAGATAATTTTTCTTATAATCATTCCTACATGAAATCAAAATACTCTAAATATTTTTCAGCTATTAGCTTTATTTCTTCGTATTTAACTTATTATAAAAATTCAGAAGAATCAGAAATGAAGAAAAAGTGAGTCAATAATTCGACTTTTTAGTTCCTGATGGAACTTATGCCATCTGAGAAACTACAAATAAATTACTATTCATTTTTAATAATCTAAACAAGGGGTACAAAAGAGCTACAGCTTTATTATTCACATATTATATTTATTCAGAAATACAATAACCATAAAAATTATAAATCATTGTTATAAAACGATATAATTTTTTCTTAATTATGCATAACATATAGGGATTTTCCAAAATGTATGTCACAACTTCACAGTGCTGTCACGGCTATATTATTTAAGATAATACAATGTCTTGTGATGGGCACCAAGGTATTGAAATTCGACAGTATGCGTAAATTTTGAATTTTCAACGCCTTTATAGGGATTGATTTATAAAATGAGCAATAATCTCTCCTTTGTTACGCGACGAACTTGAACAACGTGCAACATTTCAATGAGAAGTTTGAAAAAAGCATCGTAAAGAGGAGCACTGCTTCACCTATCTAGGACTATCATAGGTATTATTAGTGAACACAAATATCTAAACATAATAACTGGAAATATGAAGAAAATAAAACTTCAAGAGAAGTACCTACATGCTACGACCAGGTACATAAGTATACATTTCCCATTTCTTACGTGAATATTAAAAAATAGTATCCGGAAATCGTGACAAAACCCAACAGTTTTCATCCCCTAATCGTCTACAGTTCATTAATTTACGAATAGAAACAGGAAAAGAGGAGACAGATTTTTACGTGTTGTTTTCAGCTAGAGAAAATGTATAAAATTCAAACGTTCAATCAGAATTTAAGTTTGATTTCATCAAGTGGAATCGGCTTCAGCTGGAAAGTAACAAATAACTTCTGGTAGAAGGGGGTTCATTTCAAATGTGAACTAAAGAAGTTGCATATTTAAAAGCCCACTATAGTGAAATGAAATACGGTTTAAAGATCTTTTCTGTTTAAATCTACTGTAATTTCAATGATAAATTAAAATTCACGCACATCTACATAGATATCCCGCAAGCCGCCTTTCAGAGTGTGGCAGAGGGTGTAAACACCGAGCGTTCGAGTTACCTCTACAGCTTATTGTCGCGTATCGTTTAGAATCAGCCCCTAAACACTACACACTTGAAGCAAATATTCTTTCACATTGTAAATAATAAGGTAAAAGGAATTATGTAAACATTTTGTACGAAGTGTATTTCTCTAAAAGGTTTAAAAGTAGACTGGCTTTATACCAAAGCGTTTCTTAACGAAAAAATAAGTTTACGACATCATGTATCTTGCACTGAATCTGTTCGCTTGCACTTTTAGAATTTATCACTGACGTAGTTCATTGGAAGATGTTTCCAATCGTCTCGTGCATTCTAAATGAAAATGTGGCAAGGCAATAGCGCACAGATCAAGTCGGATGAAGGTGGAAAAGAAGACGAAAAGAAGATGGAATCGACGAGAAAGAAAAAGAGATATCAAAGGGGGAAAATTCGAGAGTCGTAAAAGAAAGGGCGTGGAGTGGGCGAGAGAGTGCTGATTAGCCCCAGCTTCACTAATTCGAAGAAACTTTTCCGGTCTCTCTTCCCTTCCCAAACCTGCGTTCGCTCCAGTAACCGATCCCGAGTTCCCACTGTTTCTCGGATTCTTCCATCCCCTCCATCCATCCTTTCATCCCCTCCATATTCTCCAACCTTTCCGCAGGATCATCCCTCAGCGGCAACTACAGGCCCTCGTTAGTGTATGCACGCCGAACGGATGTGGTGGCGAGGCGTACGCCGGGATTATGCGAGGGCTTCTCGTTCCACCTCTAACGATATCAATCCATGTATAACTCTTTAAGACTCTTGTACTTTACGGAATTTAATTTCAGCATGCTGGACATTTCACTCAAAAACAATATCATTAACATTTGGCACTAATATATCATCAACTAAGAATAATATTTGGAAAATTACTAAGTTTATTTACCAAATTATTTATATATTTTATTCCAATAACTTCTCCAACTTACTATCAACTTACTCCTACTCCATCAACTTCAGTCCTTCATATTCGCGATTTTTTTCTCAGAAGTTCTCATTATTTCCTCTCTACCATCTATACTTCCTTCACAGAGGCTTGCTGTCTCAAACCATTTTTACTAAATATATATCTTCCCATCTACCATATTTTCAGATAAAGACAAACTTCGACCTTCCATAGTAAGACCATTCAATCTTTCTCGTTTTATTTTATAAAACTATGATCCAATTACTTCCAGACTTGCTTGGTCTGCTGCTGAAACGGTAAATATCTTCATTGCCTCAAAAAAGACTGTATTTTCCAATGTATATCCCTTTTATATAGATACCATGGAAATCATGTATTGTAGTCTTAGAATTATCGGATATATAAGATTCTATGACAATTTCTTGATATCCGGGTGATGCATTTACAGCCTGTATCGAAGTTGAAAGACGATTTTTTTTATTTCGGGGAGTCAGTAGGAATCATAATGCAGAAGAAAGAAAGAAGTAGGTGTTCTCAAAATTGTTATTCACTCAATGTATGTGATAACAATGCAAAACATACAACAAAAACATACATAACATACAACACAATACATCAAAGTATAAAGAGTAAGAAGGGTTAATATGTAAGCAAACTGTACCTGAAGCTGTAACTTAGATGGTAAGTGTAGAAGCAGTTGCAATCTATGTTCAAGGAAACGTCAAAAAAGTTGTTAAAGTACACAGAAATAATGCAAACTAAATCCAAAATCAGTAGATGATTAAGTAGGGATTGGTACGCCAATTAATGTAATAATAATACTAATCACCACTTCAATGTGAACAGGAAAACCTCAGCCACATCAATTTTATCTTAAGAATATTTTTTGACAGTCATCCACACCATGTCCAGAAAATCTCGGTTAGCCAGGACTCGAACCCGTGACCCTGATATTGGTGCGCTGTAACGTTAACCACTCCGTCACCGCGGTAGGGTATGCTGTAACAAAGCCCGACACAACCCGGCACGGAAACTATTCCTTGATGCTAATCAAATAATTTCAACGTATTGATCAAGATTAACCCCTTCAATCCATGCACAATACATCTACCTCAGGTAGACGATTACCTTGACTACTATGTTACATATTACAGAATGTACTACTAGGACTACCAAATGCCATTGAGATTCGCGATCATTTTCTGGAATGTATAGTGAACTTTCAGTGGTAAAAGTACATCATTTTCTCTTCATGCAACATAATGAAGTTTCACAAGGCATTCCCTATGTCTATGAGTTTCATTCTTTGAAATGTTTCTCTTCTAGGACTAATTATTCTTATTAAAGAGTTAGATAATGATTAAGATGATTAGGAGCAGGTAATTAAAGAGGTAAATTGGAGATCTGGATATACGACGGAAATCTGTAATGTATTCTGTTAACTTCAAAACACAGTAAACTAGTAATAGTGTTTTCTAAAAGCTCGAAATTTACCATCAGAACATAGAGATTAAGGATGGTGAAAAGACTGAAAGTAAAAGGAGGGGCATCGCAAAAAAGAAAAGAAATGTATTACGCCCACTCAGCTGGGTGACTTACTTTCGTGAAATACAAGGAGCATCCGTTTGAAAATACTTGACAGGCCAGGTTATTGCCCGCGTTCGACCAATTGCTTCCCAAGAATGTTTCCTAGGTCCCTTTTTCCTTTACAAAACCGCAAGAGAAGACTTTTTATCGTCTTTGCTTCAACCTGTTCCTTTTTTCCCGTCTCTTGGGAGTACGAGTCCTCAATCAATGTTTATTCTCTCCGAATAAAGAAGCTCCCCGAACTCAATTTGGTGATGTAGCGAGCCACTCCACCCCTTGGCCTTTGCTCCGAGGACAAGGCGCCTACACACCGACCTATTCGAGTTCTTTCCCTTGGCCGCTCTGCGATAATGTCGCTTCCTCCTTCCCTACCCCTTCACGATTACCAAAGCTTGGCCTTTATCGGTCAATGGGGTCCAAACGAGGAGAAGCAGTTTCAAGAAGTTTCAGGCCGGAAAACGCTGCTTAAGGAAAGAAATAGGATGTGGCCAATTGAGGTGCTGATGGAAAAATTTCAATGGATGGTCGATACAGAGAGCACAGAGATTTTCGTGGCGTCAGTAATTAAAAGTAGCTACAGCCTGTGAAGAACCAACTTCTCCTTTCATCATCATGAGTTATCATTTCGAAGATTGGTTTGTTGTTGTTGTTGTTGCAGACCTTCAGGCCATCCTCTTCCCAGACTCTCTCTCCATTCTCTCCTACTTCCTAACCTTAGCACTGACCATTACCAACCTCTTGTAATCTAACCTAGCTCTTCCACTCTTATCCCATCATTCCATTCAATACTGCCTGCATCTGACTTGGAATGCAGATCACCATTTTTTCATCACAGACGATGTGAAGCTAACCATGGAAGCTAAAAAAGGCGAAATATTTCTCCTTTCATCACAAACATCATAAAACTATTTCTTTAATTATCTTAACTTTCAGCTAAGGACTTTATGAATATTTGCTAATAGCAAAATAAAATTCCAAAAATAAATTTCTAGTATACGAGTACATTGGGATAAAATGATAATATCCCAGGAGAACCTTGGGTTACAACAGGGACGTTGTCTGAAACAGTAGCAACACAATTATTTCACCTAATATAACTAATGATCTAATGATATACAGCACTTTAAATTAACCATAGTCAACAAAAATATCAGTCCAATTATTACAGATAAAGCATATAAAAAATAGTAAAAGACCTAGTCAACGACATAGCGAGAGTATAAAAGGGGTTCCGTGGTATCGGAAACATTAGCAAAGATTGGATAAGATACTATAAATTAGTTTGTTACCCTTCATAGTTGAATGATAAAGATCCCTGCTCTGAGAACTTTCCTTCCACTAGTAAAACTAGTTAAGAGTAATACTGAAACACTAAAACTTCATCACATTGTTTTTCAACAAATGTTCTTTAGAAAATGATTTCAAGTATCGTCAATTTAAATAAAAAGACAAACGCTTCCACCTGACTATCAGCACATCCAACTTTCGTTCTATGGCACTAACATTTGAACAGGTTTTATTTTGCAACACTGCTGCCACTCTGCAAAACGCAAAAGGACCTTTTAAGCACTTATTTATAACTGAGTTACCGAGAAAATGCTTCATGAAACCCTATGCCTGGTAATTAAGGTAAATGCTTCACGCCGCGGTTGTTTCAAATAAATATCACACCTACTTATTGTTAAGGAAAGATTATAAACTTTCCGTTGAGAGCAACATTACATCTGGTGAGAAAAGCAAGCTGCTAGAAAACCGAGATGGACATTCAAGTGCCCCCGGGTATCATATTAAGGACCACTCACGCAAATTAATCCCACTGCTTACTAAAACTCCGCATGTGGAAGCTTTCATTTTACTCGTCGAGGAGTTTCCCCTCTTCTCCCAATCGATTGTGTGTTCGTTTTGATGAAATATTCAATAATACCAAAATCGCTATTACGACATTGGTTAAAGAAAGCTGATATAAAACATAAAGCATAAAATTAACCTACGTTAAAGCGGTTTTGGTAGAGATAGGAGATAGTAAATTAATATATAGCTAGAATTAGGAGATAGTAAATTAAAGGAAGAAAATATTCCGGATACGTAAATCGTTTCCTTCAGAAGTTGAGAAAAAATTGCAGCATCATAAAAAATGACGCAGAAAAAAATCCAGGCAATTGCAATCATAGCTAAGAATCGGTTAAAAGTCTTATTCGATGTGACCTTTGCTATGATCTATAGCTACTTTAAAAGGCATTCTAATAAATTTAATACAAAGATTTTCTTTAATGGGTGTTCATTATGATTATTTTTTTGGTAATCACTCAATCTCAGTTACAGGCACTATTCCTCGGCATTGAAATCACTGAAAGGAATAGGAGAATAAGTCACAGTAAAACTTGACAAAGAAGTAATTTAATAATAAATGTAAACAGCAAACACCAAAACTAATTAATCTAAAATCAAGAAAAGGATTCCTCACATCCTAAATTTATATATTATATATAAATCCGGCTATATATTATATATAATATATAATATACGGCTACGGCAGTACTCGTATATATATTGTACGGCTGTGAGACTTGGACGGGATGGTAGAAAAGAAAAGAGGTTTCGAGTCATTCGAAATGTGATGTTAAGGTATATTCTGAAAGGTTAACAAGTTATGGATTAATAATTGGGTTAATTAAATTAGCAAAGAGGAAATTCTTAATAAATTGAAGAGAGGAAACAATTTTGAAAAAGTACGATAAACGAAGAGACGAACTCATGACATAAAGAATAAGAGAATAGTAAAAATTATAATGAAATATACGCTGAGGGAATATTATGTTGGGGAAGACCAAGAAAGCTTTAAATTATAAATTATATCAATTAAAGCTGCTTCAAAGAAATGAAGCAGAAAGCTTAACAGAGAGATATTTCGCAAGAAAATGCAAACTAATCTACGAAGTGACCACTGGATAACGGACATTAAGAATGGAACTACAAGCTATACGAGAAATAAAAAAAACAAATCCATGTTAGAATAACAAGAACCAAAATATACATATCCTCTAACAATAGTAGATACTTTGACAAATAACCCTTTCATTATTAAATAGTTCACTATATAAAAAATAATTCCAACTTTTATGCTTGTATGTACTTCTACGGAGTATTCTGATTCTTGAAAAGTAATACATATTGAAGAATTAACATATTCTTAACTTATATCGTAAACTCAGAATTTAACCAAAGAAAATTGAGTTATCGACACAACTTTCATCATTTCGGCAATCGAAAATATGAAAACCTCGATTCAACCAAGTTAAATGTTCGATTATTTATAATAATTTTTACTCTAGCGCGTTGAAGACCTTCAAACAGCAAACATTCAGAAAAAAGCTCAGAATGTGTTAATGTGTTAATCGCAGATCCAGTAGTACATCCCATCAACTTAGTGGTCATATCATTATTAAAAAGGAATGAAACGACAAATAGCAATTTATTCCATTTATACAATGTTGCGATAACGAGAAATGATAGTTTGTGTGATATCAAGCAAAAGCATTTGGAATTTACGAGTCTATTTCTTCAGTTTTAAATTTGAAGAAAACTACGTAATTTTTAAGCGACAATTTTTCATAAATTTGAGATTGCAATGAGAAAGTATATGGCAACCGGAAATACTAAAACCTCTCAACATGTACTTAAAAATATCATCTAATATTCCCTACCAATTGTTCCACATGGGAAATTTCTCTCACTTGACATTGAAAATTCACGTACTGACGTCGCATTATTCTCTTAAAAACTTTCCAACATATAAAGCAGCACTGATAAAATCGCATTTCTCAGTATCTTTATTTTATTTTTAAGAGAAACTTTAATGTTCATCCCCAATTTTTCAGTTTAGATGGCTTTCCTAATCCCAATGAAGCAAGAAATTGGGCCCCGAAGATTATTAAAACAATTACACACTCGAGGGCTCATGCATAATGTAAGCTAAGGTGGGGGGGGGGAGAAGATGGGGCGAGCATCCAAAGCGTCTAATTTAAAATGTTTAGTGACCGCATGAAAAAAATTAAAGAGGATGAAAGGAGAAAATGAGAAGATATTAGAGCGTGGCGACGAACAAACAGGGAGGAAAAAGGGAGAGGAGAATTTCGCAGATGCCTCGAGAATAAGTTGATGTCAGCCACTTGAAAAGGAGAGCGAAGTAAAAATACAACATTTCTCAGAAAATTTTGAACCGTATTTTTAGCTTTCCAGAAGCGATTTCCTCAGCACCGGTGATTAAATAATGGTTAAGTATTATTGGCCTGAAGTTGGGGATGAAAAAGAATATCCTGATTTTCTGATGAAATAATAATGAAAATGGTAATTTCATCTAGATCTACCATCAAATACATTATCTAAATAAAGCATAATTCAAACATGATAACCTATCAAACTGTTTCTATCCTTTTCCTGATTAAAACACTACTTTATAGTCTTTTAGGATTCACGACGCACAGACAAGATACTGAACTATCTCATGAATGAGTTAGCCATTAATATTGAGAAAGATTAGCAAGGCAATCTAATCGTTGTTACGTAAACAATTTCATTAGTAACCATACTTTCTCTGATTGAAAATCTAGACAACAAGGTTGGCAGCCTGTCTCCCTCACGCAATCATTTATTAGCGCTCTAATTTTCACTCGGCTAGTGTGCCTTAGTATTCCCTTCTCAATACCATTACTTCCGTTTCTTGGTAACTTCAACTTTAATATCATCTTCCATCTCTTGCCATTGTCTTCCTCTCCGTCTTTTCCCTTGCATTCTACCATCAATTTCATTCTTCGGCAATTCTTTCCCTCTCAGTACTTGACCCACCCATTTCCTCTATCGACACTTAATTACTTAATGAAAACCCTCTCCTCCCCGACCATCTCTAGTACGTCTGTGTTTGTTTTTCTATCGTCCCGACTTACTTTTTCCATTCCACACCATACCCACATCTCTAAGACCTATCTTTTGATGTCCTTCTCTCTTAAGGTCCACGTTTCACACTCATGCAGCAGTATACTTTACATTATGGATTTTGGCAATTTTTTCCCTACCCCTTTGTTGAGTCTAGTCATCCACTCCCTTCGCTTCATTTAAGTTTCCTTGACCAATGCCACTCTTTTTTGATCGTCATCTGTACACCTATCCCAAGAGAAAACACTACCCAATTAAGAGAACTTATCTACCTTTTAGAGTTTTCCCCATCTAAGCTAAGCTAACGATCATGGTAGATTCTGAAATGATACCATCTCCTATTATCCTTTGAATTACTTTACGAAATGAGTGACGCATAAAACTTTAAATTTTCTGAAAGCTAAACGCACTGCTCTTTATCAGTTATTCCTAAATACGAACGGTGCATTAAGACGTTATCTTTGTTCACGATAATTAATAGCTAATGCGTTTTTACAAATATCGTGGAAATGTTTAGTAAATATCATAATTATTAGGTATTCATCACCCCCTAGTGGCGATAATTTCATTTTCAAAATACATGCTTAGAACTTAACCAAGAGCAATTTAGAACGTTTACAATAAAAATAGCTGTATTAAAGGATATTATAAAAGTTATTATTTGGAAAGTGAAGGTAACAAATTTTCTTATATTATGTGCGGGATTAAAGACACAGATCACTAGGATCAGATAAGCGAAAAATCTTTGGCTTCCGAAAAAAAATTTTAAACATGTCAAGAAAATCGTATCCCAAATAGGCGAAAAACTTGAAAATTTTCTCCAAATATTTTCAAATATCCACTTAAAATTCAACCAATATGATTATGAGAATTTGGAATATGAATCAATCATTTCCGCCCTCATGATACTCTGCTTGAAATTAAAATCCACTTGCAGCTACAGAAAATAGTCGCTCTGTTCCTTTAGTCGTGAGAATGAAGATGAAATGAATCAGAGATGAAAATGTATTATTGTCAGCAAAGAACGTAAAGGCGTCTTACTTTACCCTCCATTCACAAAGCTGTTTATATTAAAGACTGAAATTACGAGAGCAGATCGCTCCACATTTGCGCTCGAACAATAATTCAGACAAAAAAGGACACAAGGGAATCGCCTCTTCTACTCTCGGCGGCTACATCATAGCTTCCATTTATAAGTACGGAACACTCCTTCCCATTCAACCTCTGCTTATGGAGAATACAAGCGACCCCCACCATCGCTTTCTTGTCTTCTGCCCTCAATTTCCTGCTATACCCAATTTCTCTGGCCATACATCTGCCCTTTCTTCTCTGAAGTAATCAGACCTTTTCCTTTGTTGCACGGACGAGCCGGAAACAATGGACTTCCCTTTCGTCTACGTTGCCGCAGTAAGAAGATCAAGGGATGAGCGAAAATATCAAAAACCTATTTTTCTTTAGCGTTCATATATTTTGTCAGACAAAACAGTATGCTTATTAAAGCATTATCTTTCCTTCGTCTACATTTATACAATCACCGGGGACGGAAAAGTTAGCAACTTAGCCGTCCACCCCAAGGTCCCAGTTCGAGTTCCGGCTAATAGAATGTTTCTGGTTAGGTAATGGTCGTGTTTGCTCGTATATTATAACTGTTCACTCTTGTAACTGTCCAATAAATGGATGTTTAACACGTTCACTGCCGACACCTCCATTTCCAATGCATGTATCACTCCAACGGAGGAGTGATCCGCAATGAATGTGTTAAGAGAGCACCGAAATATAAATGAATAAATAAATACCCTGCAAGCCGCCTTTTGGCGAGTGACATAGGGTGCTTCCACCGTATAATCTACTTTTCTATTCGGTTACTGTCGCGTGTCGCATGCAGACTAAATTAATCTTCATTAATTATTTTAATTAATATTTATCAAAATTAATATCCAACGAATGGTGTTATCACCCATGTCCTTGAACTTTCCTCGCAATATTTTTCGGTCTATTTTAGGACTAAATTTTTTTGGGAGATAGCTCAATTGGTAAGAGCAGCAGCCCGAAAAGTTGGAGATCAGTGGTTCGATTCCCATCCTCGTCAGACTTCTTCAAGTCGATTTATTCCATAGTTTATCTGGGAGCACTCTCATGCGTGGAAAGTTAACTTCATTCCGTTTCTTTAGTACGATCCTGAAGGTGTAATCGTTCCATCTCTTTGCTGCCTAAGTGAGGACTGCTGCGGCGCAGAGTGCCGCTTAATCAAATTAATAAGTATAGGAGGTAGAGATAACTCCCCAGGCAAGGATAACTCCCAATCTATGAGGGAGTTATCTTTACCTAAGGTGCAGAATAACCCTCTCCGGTAGACATGACTCCTCTCAGGGAACTCAGTGGTTCGGCCGGCCTCATTCTGCTTCCGTTTCATTTAGAGGGGTATATATCTCAATAAAGCATTTTAAAATGGTAGATGATGATGATATGAACGATTTCTTTTCAAACGGTTCGAGTAAAAGATGGCCTGACTACACTGTGATGCTTCAACCACTAGAATATTTCCCGTGCACGCCAGGAAAAAACTCCGTAGTATAAATTAGATTTTGGATGTCTTTAATAAACAGAAAGTATTTGAATCCATAACAATTTGAAAATCAAAATGTTATCTGAAAATTTTACACGGAGGATATTTTCTTATTATTATTATTATTATTATGTCTCTTTTCTTATTTCCTCGCCACTGATGTCAAGTTCCATACATTAACAAAGATAATTAGTCTTCGTTTAAAAATGTTCTGATTAAATGACAGGTATCCAGGATTACTGATTTTTGAATGATATTTAGGTTAATTTCAACCTTTAGCTTCTCTATACTGGTTTCAAATGTTCTTGGTATTACCCCTGTTGTAGATATGACTATTGGAACTATAGTTATTATTATTATTATTAGCATTTGATATCCTGCCTCATGCGTCTCTATTAGAGATTTGAAACAGTACGGTATAGTAGGTACCTTTAACAACTGGTTTTCGAGTTACTTATTAAATCGAAATAGTAGAGTTAAATTATCTGATTC
Organism: Ladona fulva; assembly: GCA_000376725.2. Taxonomy (NCBI): domain Eukaryota; kingdom Metazoa; phylum Arthropoda; class Insecta; order Odonata; family Libellulidae; genus Ladona; species Ladona fulva. Next base: position 24,836 of record KZ309359.1, on the reverse strand, counting down.
GTACAGTGACCACTAAATAATTACTTATGGGGTTCCGCAAGGTTCTATCCTTGGACCCACACTATTTAACTAGTATGTGAGTGATATGCATAACATAGTCAAGAATTCTACCGTTATTCAGTACGCCGATGACTCGTTACTTCTAAATGCCCACAACAGCGTACGCAAGGCTGAGGAAATGTTGTAGTATGATTTTAACTTGATACTGAATTGGGTTCATGATAGGGATCTTGTCATCACCTCGGATAAGATAGTTGTTATGCACATTCACTCTCCTCGTGTTAATTATACTGGTGACATCAATTTAATAAGCCATGCCTGTGCTTGAATTCAATTCTAACGAAAGAACTCAAGACATCTCCGACTCTAAATTGTTTAAATCCTTAAATATTATGCCCCCGGAATGCATATTTCACCAGTGTATACTAAACAAATTTGACCAAAACTCCTGTTATTGTGTTCTGTCAAACATTTGTTATAATACGCGTACTGTTCGTTTTTCCTTTGATTAGGTCTTTTCTTATTGTACTTTCAGCACTTTCGTTTGTTATCTTTTGTATGTGAGCCTTGAGCTGCATCAATTTGTAATTTCATTTCCTGATATGTATTTTTATATTTGTTTATATCCGTCCTGTCGACAGACTGTTAGTCTTACGGGGCGTCCATGCTGTATGTGGGTATGAATAATGAAAAAATACTATTATTATTACTATCACTGAAAACTTTACTTTTTTCAATGCGTTTTTACAAATATTCTTCGCATTATTTTCGATTTTCGCGAGAAATTCATCTCCAGTATTTGACAGCCAAGTTAATTACATTGATATAAAAAGCATGAAGTGTTTCAGTATTTTCAAGAATCAAGAAATTATCTAAAATGGGAGAAGCAAAAATACGGGTACAAACAAAATCGCTTAACTTTCGATTATCTTTTTAAAATAATATTTTTCATTTTTCAAGCGAGTATGATTGTGTTTAATCGTAAATAAATCGTCATGCATTAACCGCAATTACTGCTTCCCTATGCAGAATAGTTCACAAATCATGTTCGACTAACTTTCCTTTTTCAATGCATATATTGCTATGGAGCGCTCCGACCTCTCCTTTGAAATATACGGGCTCATTTGAGGTACGCTGTACTAATGGTAAACTATGCGTGCCTAGATTATGCAGCATAAATACTTAATGTGAATAATTCACATAAATTCTACCACCCTAATTAGTATCTTTCAAAGAGCATGATTTCTGTGGAATATAAACCAAACTGCAACTCTTATAAGAGAATTATATAATAGAAGGAAATTAGCGCCAACTTTCATAAAAACAGTAATACCTTTTAACTTTTTCATTTAAAAAAAGAAGCTACTCCACCTAAGCATAGTGATTTTACATGGTTTGTAATGATTCAATTTTACCTTTGATTAGTCGCGTGGTTTCAAGATGATCCCATGCGATGTATGTCCTTGAGTAAATCTAAAACTGTTAAATTTATCTCAAACACATTTTTAGAATAGGAGTTGTTAGCCTAATGATTAAAATTTGAGAATCTCCTCAATTTAGATAAAAATCAAAGAATGTTACATAAACAGTACTACCAACTTTACAAAAAATCAATTAGAATATTTACATAACTGAGTTTTTTTTCAATTTTTGCAGCTTTATCTTGTCAAAATATGAAAACATTAATCATAGTTAATAACCATACGAACAATTAAAACAATCAACGATACCAATACCAGAAAATTAAATTTTCTTATTTAATTTTCTCGTAGAAGCCCTCCCAATCTAACGTTTGGGAGGTTCTACGAGAATTCGGAAATGTCCAAGGTTTACAATTCACTTTCGTTTTTACTCCCAAAAACTATGATTTTCAAATAAAATTTAAAACTCATTAAAATTGTTTGCGATACTTCATTCAGGGATGGCAATTTTTCAATTTTTTCCATCTTTGAATGTGGTAATCTGGTCTTTTTTTGAGCTTAGAGACAATTCCGAAACAAGTATAAAGAAAAATAATCATAGAAAAACTATGCTATTCTCTCAAATACATGAGATTTCAGAAGCATACAACTTCTGTATTTGACAACGAATTACCGCAGAAAATTTGGAAATGAAATAGATAAATAAACTGAATCAGAACTATAGTTACTTTTATATACATACTACTCATGATACATTTTCTCTTCCTATGCATTTTTCTCACAACCTTTACATAATCCGGTCTCTCCAAGAGGGTCTTTTTAAATACTGTCTTATTTAATGAAAAAGAAAGGGTTTTTCGGAATTTCAGCCCAATGAAGGCACAACAGACCAAGAAAGAAAAATAACTTTTACTGACTGTTGAAAATTTGATGTTTGTTCAATTTAAATTAAGGACAACGTTTTATAATTATTTGATATAGTGACTTCTGGGAGCTTCCATTCTATCACTTGGCATAAGCTGCGAAAGCCTTCAAACTTCCATGATCGTGTACCGAATATCATAAGAATACTCACAGAAGTTACAAACTTCAACACCTTTAATTAACACTGCCTTTTCAGTAACATGCTTAATTCACATTCCTCCGATTATCTACATTAAAAATCATTACCTATGTTTTCCTAAGAAATCTTTCGAAAGGAATGATTTAATTAAAATAAAATTGCACTTTGTACTTTCCTTTACTTCAGACTTCACAATTGCTAAATGAGTTAATTATTTGTGATCACAATGCCTTTACGCATACCATAAGATTTTCTTGATAAACTTGGGCATAAAAATTTTCTATTATTTATTACTTTCAATGCCTTTTTTATCATTATTATTTCCCTATTTATATTACTATTGCACGAAGGAAATTGGTCAGCCTAGTCATAAGCCTTCAGATTTCCCTTCAGATCAATCGCCACAATGTAGCGTACCTTATTCGTAGGCCTCTCCCCATTCCTCATCCCAAATCCACCATATCCTACCTGTAAGTCCATCGTACGTCTGCAAACCTCAAGGGATGTACTGTGTGAGTGATAGTCGCTATACTGTGGTTGCGTGCACTAGCCAATGCACGTCCCCCGCCTTATATGCTACGCACCTCCAAACCCTCAGAACCCCACTCTTCATGAATTCCAAGTAGTCTCAATGATGTCGACGACTTTATATTCCCAAGAATATTGACACGACTTCGTGCGCATATCAAAATCCTCCTCCTGGAACTCCGTGGGGAAGAAGGGGAGATGGAGAAATGGGGATTCGGATACCCTTTCCCCACAGGGTCGCTATGCTTTATTTCCTCTCATACCTTTACCTCACTCTCCACCAAGATAAGGAAAAACTCTCTCCACCACCTCTCTCACTTGGACCACACCATTCATGAGGCTAAAAAAATTCGTTAATTTATTCCAATTCGTTACACCCAAGAATGCTGCTGTTAGAGGACAATCTTTTAATTTTCAGCGAGATTGAAGATAATCTACAACAATCTATGAAGCCACAAAAATAAAGGGAGGAATGCTTTAAGTAATACCAAAATTTTAAAAACTAAAGGGTTGGCATTGCAAAGAGTGGTAGCAGTGAACAGTACAGGCAGTAAATAGTTCTTGGCCAAAATATAATAAGAGAAGGTTAACCATTTTGACTATTTGGGTGGAGTATTAGAAATCAAAAATTTAATCATATAAACAACGTAGTACCACTCGATATGAGGAGCTATTAGTAGGAAATAAGCTGAAGAGAAATAAAGTAAGCTTTAAACTGATGACAAAAAACGCTATTTTCTAAATGATAGAAATTTGGGCGATGGAAAAAGGAGGATGAGCGAGTTCAGGAATATTATCTGGTGTTTTAATAGATCGAAATATTTTGTCCTAGAGCCTCCCGATCTTACTGTTTTTAACTAAAACCCGGTTATCAGACAATAAGGCACAACATCAACCGGTAAAGAGCGATTTCCTCATTCCTGTCCCACCTTCGTATTCACTGCGTAGGAGATGATGATCTGGAAAGAGATAAGAAATTTCACAAAAAGTTTCCGATAAGGTTTAGCCTTAAAGGATGTACTACCTGCAATAACAAAATCCGCTAAATCGGCCTCAAATTTGTGCTAGATTTACATCCTGAAGATAAGTGAAAATTAAACTTTTACCTTTACAACGGAAAGGTCATTCTACTGCCATGGTTCCGACTCCTTGGGTCATCACGAAGTACAAGAGCATTTTGAAATAGAGTACACATATTAACTAGAAGACGGGAGGGAGGGAAGTATGAGTGAGGTGGGGTGGGGAAAGGGGTGACAGGACCTTGACTGTCGCAGAGAGGATCGAAGAAGGGTAGAGGAAGAGATGGATATCGATAGTGAGGACTATTAGGGCATTAGAGGGATTTAAAATTTCTTATAGTTCCAAAGAATTCGAGGAGTAACGTTTTTGGAAATGCAGATATCCCATGGTCCTCGAGCGTTGATGGTCGTGTTCCAAGAGGTAATTCACCGTTTGGAAGACTTCTAAGAGATTATTTCGGAGCTCTGAAAGATTGCCGGATTAGCTTGGTGCTCTTTCCTCATAGAGAAGCATCTTTCAGTTTGCTCAGGAATCTACGTCGAGTCAAACTATGGTCGTAGAAGGAACTTCCTGGGGTAAATGTAAAAGTCTCATTTTTCATTTTTATTCAGGATGAAAAACTACCATAAGGCCGAAGCCGATTTAAAGGATTAAGTTATTGCAGGCAGTACAGCCTTGAAGGCCAAACTTTATCAGAAACCTTTTGTGAAATTTCATATGTCTTCCCCAAACATCATGTTCAACGCAGAATACTTCAAGAAAGGACTAACTCCAAAATACATCAACTTTCGGACTTCAAGGAAAAGTGTTTTGTATCCACTGTTGAGGTCCCAAAAGGAGATTGGCCAATGGAACCACTTGACCCTGGAATTTAGTTTTGTGGGCTCCCAGATACTTATCGTACCTTGAAAAGAAATTATTGCTGCAACTGGAAAGATAATTTGTTTAATACTACCCTCTGCGGGGGAATATAGTAATCCACCTAAACTAAAGGTTTTTTCAGATGTGATTTTTTCATTTAATAAGTGTCATAAAGGTATGAAAGGGGTTTCCATTAGAATATCTTGCTCAGCCGATTCCTATACAAATCACAGATGCCTGTCAAACAATGAGAATTTTTCATAGATGTCAGGATGTGAGAAAGTAAAGGAAAAAGTTTTACACCAATATAAAATGAATCCTAATGCAGGTGAATACAATTATATAGACATATTTTGTCCGGGCGCGTCTTCCGCTGGACTCTGGACAAACTTCTGCATTTCCAAACTCCTCCGTTCATTTCCAGATGGGTGGTAACTCTGCCTCCAACGTATCAATTTTTTCCTTTAGCCTTAGGGCCAATAAACATATTTAATAAATCCCACACTATACTTGATTATATTTGCATTCAAAGACTAAGATCCTTAAAACAATAAATTGAATTAGCCATTACATTTTCTAAAAAATAGGCAAATCGTCTAAAAATGCTATAAATCTGGAAATGAAAGAAATGACTTCGCACGGCGACTTTTAAAAACAAGTTGGACCAGATTTATTCCCATAATATCCGCCCAGAACCTTTTCGGGTCATAAGGCTCCCTCTTTCCAGAACCCTCTCTAAATTCCCTCCCTCTCGAATATGCTCTCGCCCAATCCTATCGATTGCTGGCGCTTAAAACAAACGCACATCCACGTTACGTGAAGAGAGCGCCGAGAAGCGAGAGGGATCGCCTGTTATGTCCACGGCACGTCGACGGGAGACCTTCCCGTCCATTCCGACGCCTCTTTCCTCTGTCCCAGGTTCGGGAAGCGGAGCCGTCGGTACAATCAGGAAAATGATGAAAAAAAAACAGAGGAATTCTTTTGGCAGTAGAGTGAGTTTATATAGGTACATACGCCTTAACACCGGAAATAAAACCACACTCACCTCCGTGCAGAAGCATTTCGGGCCAGAATTTATACCCGTTTTTTCTCAATTTCCACTTGATTTTTGGATAAAATAAAAATACGAGAGAATCAGCAAATGTTTCGAGAGAAACGGAAAATAAGTACATTTTCTTCTTAGAACATACTGTTCCATGAATAATAATACTACTGCGGACCATTTATTACCGTGTTAAATTCACGCAGACCTCACCGTATGGAGTTACAATGTTACTTAATAAGACCAATTTTTTTTCTCCATTGTCGTAAAAAGGATTGTAAATATAAAGAAAAATTAATATCTAATAAATAATCGAAAGGAATTATAGGGAGGCGATAAAGGGCTCACGTATATTTATCGATACACAACGATACCTCGGATAACGAAGATAATTCGTTCCGGAATCACATTTGTTAGCCGAACCGTCATGTTATAAGGCGTTTCACTTCTCACTGTCTTGAACATAAATAACCCATTTGGCTGAGTGTCCCCAATGTGATGTGCTCATCTCATTTCTTCGCCACAAATACAGACGGAAAAGATGAGATACCGGAATGGCCTGACTATTCATGTTTGCTGCTTTATTTTTTTCGAAAAATGCATCGGTGCAGAATTTTTAGGTGAAGTAAAGGGTATTGTCATTCCGGTAAACAGCGAGCGAGATCTTCGAGAGGCGACGACCAAAAGCGTTACAAGGAAATAATCGCTAAAACAGATAGTTACTTTTGGTCGTTCTTTCCGAATAGCATCAGAGAATATAATTAGGTAAGGTGTTAATACACCCCCTGCCATACGCCACTGGTGGCTTGCAGGATAAGAATCTAAATCTAAAATATAGACTATACTATTAAATTTTAAATATTGCTGTATTTGATTATTTATAGCGAGTGACTTGCCATTGTTGGCCCCCAACAATGGCAAGTCCCCAAATTTAGCTTCTCAAGATTTGGAGATAAGAAAAGTGAACATACGGAAAGAAAGTGCGGAAAGATTTCCATTGGTTTGTCTAGACCACTGAGCTGTTTCATTGAGTTTAATTCACGAAAATATAGTAATTATTTGAATAAGTATATACTTCCGAAGTGCATAACCGAGAAATCCTGCAGCAAATTGTTTAATCTCGGGGTATTTTTCCTAAATAATAATGTATAATAAGGGAGGTGAAAAGGTGATTCTTGTGTGTTATATTATGGAAACGACACTGGGCCGCGAGTCGGAGGCCGCATCCGGTCCGCGAACCTACAGTATGACACCACTGATTTATAGCATGTTCGCACATAATGGACTGGAATGGCGGCAGGAGGACATTTTTTTAAATCGTTGCTGTCCGACTATGAACGGTTATGACTTACGAATTATAAATCTAAAGGAATATTTCAGGTGATAACCGTGATTTTTGGAATGAAAGAGCCTAAATCATAAGCTAAATAAAAATAAGCTACATTGGATTACTTTTCGAGAATTCTTTCTAGAAATGAATCAACGAATCAATTACTTTCGTGCATAATTTTATTTTAGAAAACTGCACATCGTGGTACTCCCAAGGTTATCCTGGGTATTATTAGTATTTTTAAAAGTGCTTCGGAAACTAAGGTTATTTCGCACGTGCAGGCCCCCACCGGGAATCGAACCTGGGACCGCTCTCACCAAAGGCGAAGGCGAGGCCAGCTTTGCTATCCGGGGGCCTTTGATTTTTAAAAGGGCTTCGACACCTAAGGCCATTACGCACGTGAGCCTCTACCGGGAATCGAACTCGGAACCGTTATCAGAGAAGTCGAACGCGTTAGGTACCCACATGGCCATCCGGAAGCTATATTATCCCTTACATATGTTTCGTAAGTCATGAAGGTCTCTCGTGATGCATATATTCTCGAAATATAGTTTTATAATCGGATTCGTGGAGAGAGGGATACAGGGAGGTAATGCCTAATTAGTAGAAATCAAGTGAAAGTAGAAAGAAGATTAAAGGAGATGACTTCAAAATTTCATCTATTCTATACAAATTAGTTAGCTAACCAAATGTTCCTTTAAAATTTTTGAAAAACAATTTACATCAAATATTGTTACATTTTAGAGATCAAAACTCAAATGTCTCATATGTCAAAACGTCTGAACAATTAACAGTCTACCTAGAACTTCAAATTTGAGATGGTTTTGTATCCTCCTTAGGAAAATTTGTCATACAACCCCTGTAATACTCCAATAACTAAAACTAATGTAAAACAATCTGAAATTTTCAATGATCTAGTCTGACTTCATATATCCCATAACTTTAAGGGATTCTCTAATATTCCTTCGAAATTTAACAGGTCTCATGTTTTGCCGGACAACCATAATAATGGAGGAATACAAACAAGAAATTACTCCTTAAAATAGCTGATCGTGCTGTATTTCCGCTCGTGAAGAGAGAGGAAATAATTTTCTAAGAATATTCGTAAATAGACAATTGACAAATTTCTTCTCTCTGGCGATATATAAGCAACTCGTACGAAAAAGAATCTGTGAATACTAAGATAGGAAAGAGTTAACTTTAACACAAATACCAAAAACGGATCGAAACTTTTCCCATATTGAATAATGATAAATTAGAAAACTTTCAATTATTTCCTTGGAGGTATTCAAACAAACAATCATTATAGAGGAATGGTTGATAAAATTTCGATCTGCTGAGCTGATTTCTCACCTACTTCTCTATCCCTCCTTACCTATCCCTCTATCCTCCTTTTTCTCCAACTTATTTTTCCTCTCAACCCAGATTTCCTCCTTCCCACTACTTCCTTACATTCCTCTTTTACCTACTTTTCTTATTCACCCTACTATTTCTTCTTTCTCTCCCACCCCTTGCTTCCTCTTCCTTCCCCTACTCCTCCTCCCCACTCCCTCCGTCTCCATCCCCTTTACCAAACTGATCAAGGGCCATTCAAATTCTCCAAGAGTCGGGTTTTCAGAATTTCCTTCGGACTATAATTGGACACGTAAAAAATCCATGCGTCCCGTATTGGAAACCTGTCCACTGCGGCTCTGAAAATGTCCTTTGAATTTAAGAGCGGATGTGGAATGAAAGAGGAAGAGGAGAGCTCTCGAGAAGGATGTGAGGTATAAGAGGATAAAGGAATGACAAGGGCATGATGAGGAAGAGAAAATAGGAAGTAAGGATGGTCGAGGAGGACGCTCTAGAATACGGGATTTTGGGAGTAAAAAGAGACAAGAAAATGGAAAAGCATGTGACAAAATAGCACAAAAGCGGAACTATAAACAGAAGAATGATAAGGTCGAAGGACTAAATTATGCGCAAAGATTCAAGGACTTCAGTAGCGATAGATGTAAGAGTTAGCACTAAAAGAGCAACTACGTTAAGAATGGATATACATATATAACGCTTCTGCCTATGAAGCCTACGTCTTTATAAGTTGAGATATTGATTGGCAGTCGAGCAATGTGATACGGGGCATTCTTTTAAGTATAGTATTTTAAACCTCAATTGTATTATCCATTAACCAACGAAATTTATAATCACGAAATAACCAACAGAAAAATAGTCACCAAATGAAAGACAATGTAAATCATGAACTGGATTTAGGAAAAAGTTTTATAAATCAGTAGACTAGATATAACAATTCGAAAATTGAGAAGTATCAGGAAGTAGAGCAAGAGCCGTTCATCAGAGCGTTGGAGTCAAATCTATCGTGGCCTAAGAACAGTATTTTTGTTTGGCAAAGGTTTCGTTATTGAAATTCCTTTATCCTATTTTACAAACAAATTAAGTATTACTTAGCGATCGTTCAAACTTTTTCAACACCCAAAAGGTTAATAAAGCCAAATAAGACAGAAAATATGAGTTTACTTTTCTCAGTGATCATATTGACTAATGATAAAATTAGAAAAAGAGAAGAAGTCTATGACAGTTCTTTAACTTTCAGATTGGTTTAACGGGCTTGAGGCCACACGTAAAGTAGTCGTTTACTGATATCCAAACATGTATTATAAGCTATCAGTAATTACTTTTCCTGGTAAAATGCCATGTTCGCTTCAACTATTCACAACTAATTTACTGATTCTTTTTTGCTACTTTCATAACTGATTGGCTAGCATATTGTTACCTAAACAACAGAATTCTTCGACCCAGCCAAAAGTGTCCATAACTGAGGATTTCCTTGCAGTTTTGGAAACAGACCATCATTTTGGTTTTATTTCTATTTTTTGGGCTTGTACTTCTTTATTCCCTTTTTTCTGACAGATGGTATTCTCGTTAAGTCTTCTTTTTCATACAGCCTGCAAACTGTAACATACTGATTCTTTTTCGTTTTATTCATACACCCCATTTTGACTTTTTCTTGGCTTAGTTTACTGCCATCTAAAATTATATACTTGAGGCTAATATTTAATTAGAATTCAAATACATCCTCCGCAAATCTAATCATAATGAGACAATTTAGATTTAGAGGTAGCCATAGCTAAAGTGAAGCAAACAGAGAAAGCGGATGGTGAGGAAGATCTTCAGAATCAATTCTGGGCAGAAACCATCCCCATTCCTTTTCTGATGAGGGGACTTGATTTGTAACCCTTTCTTTCCCTTGAAAATGAATGAGGCTGACCCAAATACCTGAATAATGAATTACTTTCAAAGGATAGGAGATGGATCTCTGGTCACATAATTAACAAAGATAACAAGGACTAAAATTTGCTAAATAATTACCTTAAAGCTTGAACTGTGTTTACCTTTTGGTTACAGACATAGAATTATTGGAGGAAATGTAAATATTAAGAATTATGATTCAGAATAGATACTTTTTTTTTGAATGTTCAAAAATATTCCTCTATTATATGAAAAATGGTAATAGTTATACTTAACAATACACACAAAAAATACATTCCAAATTTGGAATGAATTAGGAATTACAGTTCCCAGAGGGATTTTCACTACCTGGTATAGAGAATTGTGATTACCTCTATCCTGGGATTGATAATATTTGAAAGATAAATTCATTCATTATTTATGAACAATAGTTTTATTGATAGTAAACACAAAATTTAACAAAGGCGACCCAGGTTTTGATGCATAGTAACATGATTAAGCATATAAACCTGGGTCGTGTTTGTTAAATTTTGTTGATAGAATAAATTATTAACTCTTGTGTTCAGGTTGTGTTCTTATAGAAATCCACAAAGGAAAATTCAAATATAGAGATTTGATATTTTCCTGGTGGATAGTTTGTGTAAATTTTCTTGGGTTAACACCCAAGTGCTGAAAAAAAGCAGGTTAAAGCCCTGAAGAAGATGGCAGAGTTAGCCATTGAAACGTTGGTGACTCCATTGTCACCTGAACTTACCTGGGTGTTAACCCGAGAAAAATTTACACAAAATTCAAATACATCCGGCGTGAATAGTTTCATATCTTGTTGTTGACCTTTGTCCAGTATACAGGATAACTAAGTAATGGTACATCTTGTTCCAAAAAATAATTCTGAATTCATGAAAAGAAATAGTAACTCCACATTAAAATTGTCCTAAAAAACGTTCACTAATTTTTTTTAATGCCTTAAAGAAGCTAAGAGTTCCTAATTTTGATTCACTCATCCTCGATCTATATTTATTGCACAGCATCCCTGCAGATGAGAAGTCCTTTATGATCCTATGATAGTGGAAGGACTAGTTAGTAGCTGCCCGTAATGAAACTGCAAATTCTCTCTTCTCTTTTTATAACTCTAAAGATACTTGTATATGTTAAGTCCATTTTCAGTATTCATCATCATAACGGGCCTTACTCTGTCACCATGATGTCCCTCACCACTTACACTGAATAGAACAGTTCCGGCCTGATTCATCTTGATCACATATAACCCATGTTGCATTTTTTATGCGTGTTTTGGAATTATACAAAATTAGTGTCGAGTCTTATGTGTTTAGATATACATATAGCAGATATATTTAGGTATATTTGGACATCAGTATTATTTTTTAACAAAACAGATTGGTGATGAGGTAAAAAAATATTATTCGATGTTTCCCATCAGATTTCCCTTCAATTCTATAAAATACAGACAAGAACAGATCAGTGAATTCAGATTAATTCTAAGTTTTAATTCACTTGATACACAATCTGTTGGCACCATCTGCCATCAAAAGGATATCAATTTCTATAGCCAGGGAATTGTTGAACAGGATTCCGGGAATGGGAAACTGGGAAAGAGTATCCATCTGGAGATAGCGTTCCAAAATCAGGCAAATTTCAGTTGCAAATTTTTCTGAGTGCAAACCAAAGATGGTATGATCTATGATTTTTTAAGAGAATACATAAATCATATGCAGCTGACAAGTGATAAAACTATGACAGCTTTTTACGAAAAATAACATTTTTCTCCTTAAAATGAAATAACAGTTTGTTTTGCATGCGAAAAACAAGTCAACAGTGTACCAACGATTTCCCACAGACATCTGGGTTTCAAGATACACACTTTACGAGTTACAAACTTCAAACTGGACTATATAAAGAAGTTCATACGTAAAGGTACCACAACACTCATATTTGAGAAATTAAAAACCGAATGTGTATGTAAATTCATCTGTCTCAATGCTACTTGGATTATTCCTCATTTACCCCGCTAATAGCTAACAAGTGCTTTGGAGGGAGATGAGGGGAATAGGCAAGATGAGGACTGAGGTAGTTTGCAATCTAGATTTAAAATAAGCCTTTCTTGGAATCTGAACATATTCAGCTCAAAATCGAGGAAGGCTCAGCACAAACAGCCAATGATAAACAATATTCATCGCCTCACAAATAACTTAAAGAAAAGAAGGATTAGATAATAACTTCCTAAAAGAAGATATAGAGCAGAAAATAATTTCTCCTGTTCATATTTAAGACAAAGATACAAAGCACAAATGCATTTTTCTCTTGTATGCACATAAGCTAAATAATTTTAAAGCTTTCCAGTTTCCTTCACCGTAAATTCAACGCGAATTGTATTGCAATGCTCTTCACTACAAGTACTTGCTAATGAACGGAAGAGGAACAGCAATCCCCAAATACATCTCAGCTCTCCCACCATCCGTATGAAGAATAGTTAAGAGAATGTTCCATAAGTCTGGTACTTACCGAACACACTACCGACTTTCAAGATTTCTGTCGCGATCCACCGTGTAGCATGGCGCTTTGCTGCAATGGCAACTTACATTGACCATCCAAGCAGAAACTTGACAGCTGACAGAAGCCTAAGGGAGAAAAATTGTTACAGTAAAAATAGAAAAAAAAGAAAATTGAGGGGGAAATGAGAAGAAAGCCATTAGCAACAGAAGCTGATATAAATTTGACTATCAACCTCATGTTAGGGAGGAAAATAGGGAAATGAGGTACCCCATATTCCAGACCAACATATATGAGGTCATCAGTAGTTCTAATGGTAATCCATTTAGATAAGATGGATATAATTAATTTGCATGGATTCGGCGACATGCAAGACTTTTTTCCATGGGGACAACAAGAAGTTTGCAGGAGAAGACAATAGCTTATGGGTAAAGATCAAGCACTATTCCATAAATATTGGACAATAAGGACCTATTTGTAAGGAAAGGAAAAGGAATTTAAACAATTGTGATTGATCATATCAAAAGTCTTCTAAGTTGAAGGTTTAAGATGCTATATGTATGTGAATTCAGTATTGTCGGGTGAGTTGAAGCAGCCAAGAAAATTTGAAGGGGGCCCCTGGCATCCTGTGATTACATCTAAGGTTAGCCATAGCCTAAGGCTTGAAGGATTTAAAAATAATGAACATTACATTCTTTTGAATTCTTTTTGGAAGTTGGTCTCAATGACCTTATCTTTCGCAATATTTGTGTCATTGATATTTTCACAATAAAGGAAAGGGGAATCCCCATCAGGTTATGTTTCAATAAAATCAGATGGTATCATTGTCATTGATGGTATGCATTGTCATGATACATATAATGAAGAAGATACTTTAAGGTACCAATGCATAACAACATTTTTTAATTTATAACATTTTATTAAAAAATGTTACCCTAAATTTCAAGTTATTCTTTCCAAAGAATATGATGGAATCACTAAGTTTTCAATATGGAAAGTTGAAAGAAAATCTAAATTTTTAATTTTAGGATATAAAACCAGCAGGGATGTTGTCTATCAGGGGTTTCAGAGTCATGGAGTAAACACAAAATTGCCTGCAACCCATAGGCAGGATAACTTCCACACAAAATCTTTTAAAAAATCAAAACAGCATTATGTATTAGCATATATACCACGCAAGTCACCAGCAGTATGTGCAACTCCAAGTATTTAAACATTCACATTTTTATTTTTCTTTATTTCAACGAAAGAGCATTTTAACTCACACTGCAGTTATTATTTGCTCGCTTATACAATTTTTATCAACCTTATGATGCAAGAAGGAAACAGTTCTATGGAAGTTTGAAAAAGGTTAGTTAATAGGCCCAAAGTAAAAGAAGATTGCCTTACTACACTGCTGCAGTAGAATACAGTAAAAATGGAATCATACAAAATTTTACTGGCCACAGTGGCAGTGGTTAGCCATCTAGCACTACAACCCTAAGGTCCCAGGTTTGTATCACTGCTAGCCAAAGTTGCTGGTCAGTAAATCGTTGTGTGTTAATCTATTTTTGTTTTTTAAAGTCCTCCACTTTAGTTGAACAGTTAGTGGATGTTTGCGAGGCAATAGAAAACAAATAAAAATAAAGAATCTCTCCCATTCAAGAAGTAACCAGGCCTGATAATGTTCAACTTCGGTGATCGGACCAGAATTGGGGCTTTCATCGTGGTGTGGCCATGGCCCTCAGGGCTCTTGGATAGCCAAGTGGGCAACAAGTTCAACTTTGGTGAAAGCTGTCCCAGGTTCCATCCCTGGTGGGAGCCTATATGTGGGAAACGATCCTCACCTGTTGCAGCAATTTTAACAATACTACTACCACGACTAAAAGAATCTCCAAAATTAAGGTTTCATGGACTTAGCTTTTATATTGGATTTTTTCATTCCTTCTTTTCGTGCTAAACGATATTTCCCCACATAATATTCATTATAAGACAAGATAGAGATATTTTTCTTTACTGTTAATAAATCATATTAAAAACTGTTTTGAATGGGGACAAAAAAAATTCCAAGAATTTTCCACCTCAAGTGAACACCTCAATGAAGGATAAGTATTTTTATAATCTAAATGTAAATAGAGTAAATTCAGTCATTTCAAAAGCAAGACAGTTTCACTTCTGTTGAGACCCTGTAAAAGATAATTACAGCTATTGATATCATTACTTTTGAGTCTGCAATTATTTTACTACATAAATGTTTGACATATTTTAAATATATTTGTATTAGGTGCAGGAAACGAAGTTATAAGGAATTATTATTCTTACTAAAAAGTTATTATTTTTCTATAAATTTTCAGTACTTTTCCTTTTCCTTCCACAGCTTTATTAAAGTTGTTAGCAAGAAAGAGGTACAGCAAAATTATCTTCATTAAAATTTGTTGATGCTGATTAAGGTTGAATTGATACATCTGAAGAGATATATACATCCACAGGTAACCTTTATTTGCTGTTGTTCACAATACATCCTATTGATTATTTGCATTAATCTCCTGAACCTATTGATAAAAATTGTGTTTGAGAATTAGCTATTTCACTTGACTTACTATTTACTAACATAATTCAGCGAAGTGGGAGCTACTTATAAGAGTGTGCCAATAGTATGATCAATAATTGATGTAGAAAGAATACCAAGGATGTCATTTTAGGCACTAGGTAACTTAGATTTGGAATCCCTCACATTTTTGTGAGTGAGACTTCAAGTTTCCAAAAAAAAGTGCACTTTTAGAAACTGCTGTTTTGATTTTCATATCTCTTATGGATTATTTACATACCCAGTTTTAATTTTTTAAACAAACTTTACTGCTAATTTTATATACAAATTATACAAAGGAACTAAAAGTGAAAGGAAAGGGCCAGTGTGAGCTACGTTATTGTCATATAAGCCAATGTCTTCTTTAAACTAAATTTGAGCAATTTATTTTCCCAATTATCCTTTAAATTACAGAGCATAATTTAAATTTAAAAATAAAAATTATTATTCATTAAAAACAACTGTTTTTCCACTAAAAATTGATTCTTTATTCCTGATCTTTGCCATAAAACCCCAAGTTCTCTGAAAATTTTGAAATTAGAAGGATAATATTTAATATGAAAGTATGATAAAGCATGTCATTTAAATGGTGATAAAATTCTGTTGAAACAGATTAATACAAAACAAAAGAGTTAATTTAAGTGAGCAAATACATCATTAGAAATGAGAATCTTGAAAAGTTAAATTTCCAACTCTTCAATAACAGTAACTGTTTCATCCTGCCCATGCAATGTTAAAGATGCATGTTCTGTTTGTAAGTGCAATAATTGTAGTTCTAATAAATGAAATAATAGGCACTGATCCTCAGCACCTATTACCCCTACTCAGCCCTTTCAGATATTTTCAGAAAATTTCAACCACATTTTACTTTTGCAACATAAAGCAACCCTCTCCTATCTTCCCAGAAGTCCAGAGCAAGTAGTGATTTAAAGACTCACAATGAGTACGTAGTTTCTCCTATAAACAGTGCGAAAATCACAACTTATCCAGAACTATGCCTGAGAACTATACGAATGATGCGATCATCTCACGGCAATACTCCATTAAACATTACTGAGAGAAATGCACTCTCCCAACTTCGAGGTGTATTTATCTGGATGGGTCATATACGTAAAGTAAAAACAATAAATAATAATAATAACAGTGATAAAGTCATTATGGAAATAACTTACTGATTTTGCACAATGTATTTCGTAACTAACTGGACGATACCAGCAGGAACGTTTAAAAATCACTCATAGACTCCGCCTTCGGTTTGAGCGGGCTCGCAATTTCAGCAGTTCTTTGTTCTATTAGCGACTTCCGATCCGATTCCGATTCATACGTCAGGTTGTTATGCGTTTAGATATGAGGATTGAGTTGGGCCACGAAATTTAAGCTTGTGTTAATTTCATCGATACGAATGGTAAACATTAAAGTTTTCGAATTACGTATATGGATTTGCGATTAACAATGATCTCTCACTTCGGTCATTCTGTCCTTGGACAGGTTTCAACGAAACTGTTGCTTCCACAGCATTCTATTTTGTGCATCTCTCTTCATCTCGACATATGTCCTTCCTTCTTTGATGGTTGCCAGTATTTCATACTGCCTCCTTCCTCTTCCTCTTTTCCCTTCTATTATCACTTTCTGTATTCCGTTCTTCCTTAAAATGTGACCTATCCAATTTGCCTTCCTTTTTTAATTTATTTTAGAATATTTCTTTCTTCTCCAATCCTCCTGAGCATCCCTGCCTGACTCCCCTTCCTATGTTGGTTTCCTTTGTTTCCTCTTCCCCAATCCTTACAACTATTTTCTGTTGGATTTACATTTGCTTTAATAATCCTCTGTCTTTCCAGTCTATGCCTATCTCTCCCAAGATACTTAACAAGATATCCCACCTTACCCTATCAAAAGCTTTTTCATAGCCAATGAAGCAGACGCACATCTCTCGGTTCAATTCTAACACCCTTTCTGATAACATCCTCATACATCCAATAGCATCTCTCGGTTCCTTTACCCTTGCGGAACCCGAACTGGTCTTCTTCTAAGTTTTCTTCTATTTTCCTTCTCATTCTTTCTTGTATAACGTTGGTTATAACTTTTCCCACATGTGAAATAAGATTTATAGTTCTGTAGTCTTTACAGTCCTGTGCATTACCTTTCTTTGGTATCGGCACCATTATTGTTTTAAGTAAATCTTCTGGCCACTCCCCTGTATCATAGATTTTGTTAATCAGATTTGTAAGCCGGTCCATACCATTCTTCAGCAAGGACTTTTGAATTTCTACTGGTATTTGGGATCTTCCAACTGCCTTCCCATTCTTCATTCTTTTTATTGCCATCTCTATCTCCTCTTTCATTACTTTTGGACCTCCATTGTCCCTCTCCCCTTCCTAATAATTCCTCAATTCTATTTCTACTTCTCTTCCCCTGTCATTTGTACAGTATAGATCCTTTATATATTCCTCCCATATTACCTTTATGTCCTCTTCCTCTGTTCTGATCCTTCCCTGTTCATCTTTCATACCTTTCTTTGCAATAGCTCTTGTTTTTCTCATAGTTATCCTTTTCACGGTATTGTACATTTCCTCTAATTTTCCTTCTTTTTCCAGCTTTTCAATTACCTGTTACTTCATCCACTCTCTCATCATTTCATCATCTCAAGCTTTTTCAGTCGTTCTCCATAATTCATTACTACTTTAGTACTACATTAGTAATCTTTCTATACTGCCTCCTGTCTTGTTCTGAGTTGACTCCCTTCCATTTCCACCTTTCTTCCATTTTTTCCATCATATTGTGGTTTATCCAACTTTTTCTAGCTTCCTTCTTGTTTATAGTTCCAACCTCCTGTTCAAGCACTGTTATTATGCCTTTCTTCCATTCATTAAATTCTTCTCGAATGCTTTTCTGCTCTTCTCCCTTCTTCAGCTTCTCTTCTAAAAGTTTAGTAATTTTCATCTTATCTTCTTTCAACTTCATCAAGTTCCACTTCTTTGCTGTCTGCTTTTTCCTCGTCACATGCTTAAGCACAGTGAGCATATCCATTATCAGCATATTATGGTCTGTGTCTGCATCTGCCCCAGGTAGCGTCTTCGCATTCGTGACACTATTCTTAAATCTTTGGTTTATAAGTATAAAATCTATTTGGTAATGCTTGTTATCACCTGGAGTTTTCCATGTGTAGAGCCTTCTTTTATGATTCTGGAACCAAGTATTAGCTATCCAAAATTTATGTTGTTCACAGAAATCTATCAATTTCTCACCTTTCATTTCTTGTTCCAAGACCGTATGCTCCCACACTTTCCTTTCCTTCCTTCTCCTACTACACTATTCCAATCTCCCATTATCACTGTTCTGAGTTGTCCTTTGCCATTCTCTTCATACACTTGCATGATTTGTTCATATACCTCTTCGTCTTCTGCTGCTGTCGTGGTCATGTACACTTGAATTATCAATGAATCTACTGGAACGCTCTTTATTTTTACAGCGCATTTTATAAGCGCAGTTGCACCACCTTATTGTTTATTCGTTTCTAATTCCATGATTTGGACCTGCCATTCCTTTAAAATTTATTTTCAGCTTTTTATCTAGTAGTTCTACTTTCGTATTCAGAGTAGGATTTTCGTCCAAATTTGATCTAAATATAATTTAGTTCATGTAATCAGTGGCATTGCATGATATATCTTTCACAAAAATTTTCCCTTTCATCATCAATTCATTCTATAAGATATGATCTCTCTTGTTGTGCCAAATTATTTCCTAAATGCTCTAGTCTCTGTGCATTTAAACTTACTTTATTAAATTTTGAGCCAAAGGTTGCCTTTCTTCTATTTCAGGATAACTGTTGTAAAGCAACCATGGGTACCTTCAGTTAGTATGGTAGTTCAACGTAAACCCTACGATTTCTTGGCATGAATGTATTATTCATTTTAATTGAAGATCTGAAGTTTCAATTTTTATGCCTTATATTCAGTGAATAAATATTTTTGATTGATGTATTTTCCCAGCCTGGAAACTATAGAAGACCTTTCCATCATGCAGGTGTTTTTAGGAAGGCCTCTTTTCTATTTGGTTCTGCTAAATCTTTCATCAGGTTCTATGCTAGATGAGTATTGTCCATGCATAATTATGTATCAACAATTGAGTATTTTCAAACCTTCGGCTCTTTTTCTTTTTATGCATAAATGCTCTGGGACTTGACCCTTTGAAGTGGTAATTTGGCCTGGCCTTGATCAGGCTTCCAATTACATAAAAAGTTGCCCTTCAGCAGGTACTTTAATGCTTCAGAAGTCAGGTAGTAAATTCTAAATACCTTTAGGTATTTTCAAAAAATTTATTTTATTATTCCTCAGTTGGGTCCTGAAATTTCTGATCTATGTTATATCTGTTTAGGTAAAGTTTCCAGCCATTTTTACTCAGACTAATGTCTTTGGTTGTTTTGTAATTTTTAAATTGTTTGTTAGCAGTGAAGAGATCTAATGTTGCTCTATTATATATTCCCTTTCCCTCAAAAATTCAAATTAATCCTTGGCCTGTTGCTGTTGATGGATTGTAAGGGCACTAACTCAGGCTTAACTTACTGACAAACGTTAATTAACACAAAGTCACTTAGTATCCCTAATTGATCTTATCTTTATTTATAGATTATCAAAGATGCAAAGATCGGCAGCTTGATTTAAATGCAAAGAAGTCTGTTGCTATGTCTTTCACATGTTCACTAACTTTATTAGCGAACGATACTAAATTTCAGTATATCCTTTAGAGTTTGTGCGTCACAATAAATACCTAGGAGTTACACTCAGCAGTAGCTTATTGCTCAAGGAACATATTTGAGATTCAATAGGAAAAGCGAAAGGAATGCAAAGATTAATAAGTAGAACCCTGAGAGGATGCCCATCTAGAGTTAAAGAAATTGCGTGAACAGTGGAATTGCAGTGGAACCTCATTGATGATGATTTCAATGATGATGATATGCTATCATGTTTGCCAGCATAGCTATTTAAACTGTGACAGTAGCAAGTGAACAGTAATTATTGATCAGCATTTTCTGATGTTACTGTAGTAAAACCTCTTATTAATAAAATCCTTGGGACTAAAGTTTTGGCCAGTTCATTGATTAGACATTCATAACTTGGAGGTGATTTGCATATTGTGATACTCAAAAGATACATCTGTGACATTCAACAATTGAATGCTTTGGTTTCATTTTATTGTGAAAGATGAATTACATAAACACTGACTCCGATTTCAATCCAAGAGAAATTTTATGCAATAGAAGCCACATGAGCTAAACCTAAGTCATATCGCAAAATAGAATCAGCTACTCTTATGAAATTCAATATCTCTATATTTTCATAAAAATGCCTCTAAATAACTGTAACTGACATGCATTATGAAGGTTTTTCCCTCATCTCCTATCTGACTGCAGTTTGTACCTTCTAAGAGGAGTTTAAGAAATCATGCATTCTCCACACAACAAAATATAATTTTCAGTTGTGTAATCTCTACAAAAGGAACTTAAATGCTAGGTGTTGAGTTTAAGTACTTAAAACAAGTGAATTTTGCTGGCACTGATAGTTCTCAAAGTGTTTGCATAATGTCGCCTGTGTTTTTTTTTACTGCAGGAAGAATTTAAAATGTGCATATAATTGTAAGCAATGTCTTTGATATTGACACTGAAACCTTTTAATATTCACTCAAAATTATACTCATGGCCAGTGTTTGTGAAATCAGCAACCCTGAAGTGAAAATGACATTTTACAAAGAAATTACCAAGTATGTGAGTCAATTACAGTGGCATTCTATTAAGTCCTCTCTCCTCATACAAATTAATGGTATACTATTTTACTATTATTCATTGAAATCTACTATGGAGATGGGTTTAAATAGGTGAAAAGGAACAGGAAAATAAAAGGTATAAACCCTTTTTTTGTTTCATTTATTTGAGGATTCACTAGCTTTCCTCCTCCACAGGATTCGCAATTCTTCTTCGACAGGCTTGACTCTGCCAGTCTTGTATCTTCCCCTTAACAAAATCCTCAGTGGTACTTCCCATTCCATGGCAGATAACTGCACCTTAAAAGAACACAAGTTAAAAACTAGCAAAATTTTTGGTACAAGACAAGCCTCGTTGTCCCTTCCATCTGCATCATTCTGCAAAGGATTTATAAAATAACTTGTTCAGGATAGCATTTGTGACCAGAGTCAAATCCTTCCCTCCAAAAAGACATCGATGTAGGATCTGTTAGTTGAAGAAAAAATTGTTGCATGCATATTAATCAAATACATGTAACACGAGGAGTAGGCAAAAGAGGAAACAATAGCACTAACCAACAACTCCTCATCCTCTATTTTCCCCATCACCTCACAGAATTAGCTGGAGAATTCCAATTCAATTTCAGATCAAATAATTGAAAATATTAAATCTTGTTTGATATAAATGTTTTTATACTTATATTCTTCGTACATTTTAGCTATTTTATACTTTTACATGCTTATGTATCCATTTGAGATCTATTTTAATGAACTTTGTAATTTATTAAATGTTCAAATTTACAGCTTTATAAATAAAGGCGTTTGGTTTTCAAACGATGGTGCTTGTCGGGTGTGGTTGCCTATGTTGCCCCTGAGGAAAAACAAACTTGCTGTTTGCTGCATTGAAAATATTTCCTGACATTTTACATCATAAAATTGCGTCTATCAATCAACTAAGTAATTGTAGTGATGATTGTAGTGAAGTACAAAACTTGGTTAAACTATTACTTTTCCATTTCTTTTTTCTTCAAGCATCTCAGTTCCAGGGAATGTGTTCACCATTATCACATCTCTTTTGTCCTTCCACTTTATCACCATCTGCTTTCCACGAAAAGCAGCCGTTATTTCTCCTTTCTTCAATTTTGCTATCTTCTTTGTTCCTACACAATCTATTTTATTTTTTACTGATTTGTCCACCAATCTAGGGCTGGTATACCAATTGTCTAAGTACAAAGTATGTCCTAAAAGTGGATCTATAAGATCTAGGACAACGCAGGCACTTACATTCTCATCTTTATATTTTTCATTATACATAATCTCTTTCCCAGTATAAATCAAAAATTCCTAAATTCACATAACACAAAAATTTTATGCTATATCAGCTTCCCTTTGAAGATATGTATTGCTTCCAAGAAAGATGACCCTTCCACATCAGTAGAGATTCATCTACAGCAATTGCTTGGTTGGGAGAGTAGACAGATGAAAATTTTATTTTGAGGTACTGCAATATAGATTCTATTTTATAAATCTTTCTGTTGTGAATATCTTTTTAAAACTATTACTGTCCACAAAATGCAAAAATTTCAGGAGATGGAATTTTTTCTTGCTGAAAACTTGTCAGAAAAAAGGGATTGCAATACTCTCTTGCTTACTGAAATACATTGCATAATCCGGTTTTATCACTATACCCTGGAGACTAAAAATGCCTAACAATACTTTTATTTCATTGAAAGTGGTTTCGATCCAACTCCGTGCTCTGAATTGTGTTTTCAGGTCAGGATTAGCATACAGAAATTGCTTTGCATAAATATTTTAACATTTGGATATCATTGAGTATAACTCATCCAGAAAAAGTTTCTAGCTCTTTAATATATCGCCCTTATCTTCCATTTCCACCTTCGATCCCAGGTTACCTGAGAAGATGAATTTCTCCTGAACTTCTTCTTGTAGACTCCAGAAGTAAGGTTCTCTGGGTTGATTGGTCTCCTCTTCCTGCAAGAGGCCCACTTCTTCATCTGTTTCACTGTCGCTCACGTCAGTGTTGATGTACAAGGGTTGTATGATAAGTACCCGTGTTTAGCAACTGATGGCACCACTGATACAAAATATGTATATCATAATTTAACGTCATCTTTAGATATATGACTGTCAAAATTTCAAACAGATTAATTGAGTAGTTTTGTTTCGATAGCTGTTGAAAGTAGTCAAGTTCGTGTTTGCTTGCCACCATGGAGAAAGAGCAATATCGATCAGTGATTAGATTTCTTTCTTTGGATGGGAAGACGTGTGAGGAAATCAAGGTGAAGTTGCATACTGTTTATAAGGACCATGCACCTTCAATGACTACCATCAGATATTGGTTTAATGAATTCAAGCGTGGCTGAACATCCATTTTTGATGAAGAGCGACCAGGCCGTCTGATTGAGGTGGCTATGGAGGATATGGTTAACAAAGTCCATGATAGAGTGCTAGCAAATCGCCATGTGAAGATCAGAGAGATTGCTGACATTGTAAACATCTCAATTGAACGCATACAAGGTATCCTACATGAAAAATTGGGCATGAGAAAGCTATTGGCAAGATGGGTGCCGCGTTTGCTCACAGTGGAGCAAAAACGGAATCGCATGACAAATTTGGCAGAACAGGTTCTGCCAGGATAGCTCAACGGACAGAGCACCTGACCAGCAATTGAGAGACCCGGGTTCAATTCCCAGTCCCGTCAGACTTTTTTCAAGTCCATTCTTCCTTGGGATTTTTCCTGGGTGCGCACCATCTTGTGCAAAGTCACCCTTACCCGTTTTCCCATGCAATTTATTTTTCTTTGCCAATGTGAAAAAATGTCTTCAAAAAGTCATCACCACAACAGAGGCCTAATTTGCAGAGTTTGAAAAAACGCATTTTTTGTATGACTTGAAAAAGTTAGAATATCACTGGAGTAAATGTATCGAGCTGAAAGGAGGCTATATTGAGAAATAAATTTAAAAGAAGTTAAAAAAATGCATGTTCTTGCCTAACACAGGTACTTATCATACAGCCCTCATGTATCTATATCCAAACATTCAGTGGTAGTACTTTCCTTGTCACTTTCTTCTAAAAGATAAAGAATTTCTTCTTCAACTTCTTCCTCAGCTTTTTTCCTTTTGATAGATGAAGCCATCTCACAGTGCAGAACCAAATTATTTCAAAGGAAATATTAAAAATGTTTTCAAAAAGAAAAGGAAATATTTCGCTAGGTATTCTAAAAAAATTAAAGCTCCAAAAACACAAAAGCCATCCACTACATAGCATGCAGACCAGCTGAAAATGTTCAAATCACTAATTACTTTTCTTATGTGCAAAACTGTGCAGACTACCATCTTTGAAAGATTAGAAGATTCTGGTTTGATTCTGTGGGGTGCAATATAGTGAAACCTAAGGAGAATCCTTGTTGTCTTGGAATGAAAGATACCCTACCCATAGTGTTTTTCTATTTAAATGATTCATTTTCATTGTTCAAGTTTATTATTTATTTATTA
>KZ309358.1:54799-67072 GCA_000376725.2 Ladona fulva | reverse complement strand
TTTTTTTGAACGCTTTAACATTTTTCGACATTGGAATGAGAACTTCTCCAGGTAAAGAATTCCATTCTCTAATACCTCTATCAACGAATGAATATTTCGCTATATCGTTTTTCTGCTCGAGTTCCTTGATTTTTAAACTATGATTTCCGTGTCCAACATAACTCTGAGTTCTAAACCTAGTACGCAGTTCAACCCAACCCTCTTCGGAATTACATGCCTTATACATTCTGGCTAATCTAGAAGACTTCCTTCTCGATTCTAATGATTCCCATTTCATATTAGCTATCATTTTACTTAAACTTTCGGTTTTCCTGTGATTGCCGACTACGTACCTAGCCGCCTTTCTTTGCATGCCTTCGAGCTTTTTAGTAAGACCTGTTTCGTGGGGATCCCAAACATTAGTTCCATATTCTACTATCGGCCTGACCAGGGATTTGTACGCTCTTTCCTTCTCACCCTTCCCACTTCGTTATAGGTTCCTCATTACAAAACGGAGATTCCTATAAGCCTTCGCAACAATGCCCTCGATGTGTTTTCCCCATTTAAGATTTTCAGTCAGCCTAATACCTAGATATTTGCAATCGGAAACGACGTTTATGCTTTCGTCATTTAGGGACTATTTATGAAATATTTGAAACTTTCTTCTGGTAGACTTGATATGATTACATTTACCGACATTAATTTCCATTCCGTTTAACTTAGTCCACTCCGCTAGTAGATTTAAATCATTTTGCAGAATTAGGCGATCATGAACATTCGTTATCCGCCTGTATAGTATGCAGTCGTCGCCAAATAGTCTGATATCGGATTTAATATTTGCTGGGAGGTCACTCACGTAAATGAGGAATAGCAGTGTCCCAAGAACGCTAACTTGCGGAATACCTGAAGTAACATCTGTCTCTTTAGAGATAATATCTCCGATTCTAATTTTCTGTTTACTCTTCGTCAAAAATAGTTGAATCCAATCCATGATCGATATTTAATTTCCGTGTCTTTGCTATTAGGAGGTTGTGCGGTACTTTATGGAATGCCTTAATAAGATCGATAACAATCGCATCTATTTCATCCCTGAGATCCATGGTTTCTGCAATATTTTGAATGAGACCAAGGAGCTGTGTTTCGCATAAAAAGCAGTTTCTAAATCCGTGTCATTTTCTTTCCAAAATACACGAATATGATCTGCTATAATTTTTTCCATAACTTTGCAAACTTGTGAAGTTAGACTAATCGCTCTGTAGTTATCTAACGATCGTTTTGAACCTCCTTTATCTATTGGAATCTTATAAGGCGAGGTTAGGCAAAAGCTGCCTCTCGGCTCGGCTACGCTAATCGGTCTGTAGTTATCTAATTATGATTTTGAACCTCCTTTATGTATTGGAATCTTATAAGGCGAGTTTAGGCAAAAACGGCCTCTGTCTCACCTAACCTCCGTAGATATTATATCATAATAATATTACTCTGATAACCAAAGGCAACTGACCACAGTTAACGTAAATACAGAAAAATAAATCAATACATCTAAACAAACCGTAAATATATTTACATGAAAGTTTGTACAAACAGTAGATACAAATCTATAGGCAGACGAGTAGATAAATAAAAACTAATACGTACAACTAATATAGATACGTAAGACAACGCTAAGATTTAGGTTGTGGCGAATACCTACTCAACTGGCGGTTTTTGGAGAAAAACCCACGATGCGGATGAACACCAACACAAAAAGGAATTGAAAAAACCCGCGAAAACACAGAGTTATAAAATACGCTATACTTAGTGGGGGATGCACAAGATATTCACGCATATCCGTAGTTCTACATGGGACTGAATACATCGATGAAACGTTACTACGTAGTACACGCGGGGAAGCAGCGACTGATTTCTGATTAGAAATTTTCCTAATCGTTAGAAAAGTACCCTTAAGGTAGTATTTTTCATGGAAGGTGTAATCATGATATTAATACATTTATTCATCCGAAGACATAGAATATGGTATGTATAGGATATGGTTTTTATTCTGTGGTTTTGAAATGGGTTGGTTATCTATAAAAATCAACAACCATAGAAGAGGTTACTCATCGTTAAAACCCAGAAATTTGTCGCCATGTGCCCCTATGTATCATGAAAATTACTCTCACTCGAAGCGTCACTTTCTTCAAACAAGAGTTCGTCTCCAGCTCGATTTTAAGCAGTGTTCGTACCGCATTTTTTAAAAGAATTTAAAATAGTCTCCTTTGAACTCTCTTCGGACTCAATGCTAGGAATTTTTCATCTACTCCTTTAAAATATTTTGAATACAAAACCAAGAGTCTTATTTACTCTATACGTTTTTATCGAAACACTCATATTAATGTTCGTAATTGTTACCCTCTGCTCATCTGACGCAGATAGACTTCCGATCTCATTATTTGAAATGAGTGTATATTATGGGAGAAACTGTCTCATTGAGCGGATCAAGGGATTTCCGATTTTTTAGAAATGTATTTGGAGGATATGAAGCATCACCTTAACTTTGAATTTTCTATACTTCCCTGTCTTTGGTGTCATTGAAATGTTATTGGAATAAAGTTGTTTTCTTTGGAGGATTGCTTTAGCATGATTGATTTTACAAATCCTTGTGTCTTTCGAACGATCTACTCTCACGTTCACTCTCTAATTCAAACGACTATTGACAGACTAGACAGTGACAGAGGCTTCTATCACTTAAAAAATGTAACCAAGCCACATTTTTGAAGACGTAAAAAGGTTTTACTCACTCTCTTATAAACGTTCAACATGGGCACCACTTGTAACATGGAGAGCATAGAGGCGATAAGAAAATTCGTTAGAAACGCGTTGACCTAGTCAAAGCATTTCAAATTGATCGCCGTCAAAATTCGATTTTTTTAACTAGTAAAGTGTAGTTGGTACTGCCGAATGGTTAACTTCAATAAAAAGACTTCCAAGAAAAATCCTAGGGCGTGATCAATTTGGGGTCGAGGATAAAGAAAATGACAGAAATTTTGACGTGAAGAAATTCGACTTCATCCAAATGGTTAATGACTTACTTACGGATGTAAGAGCGCCAAAAAAACGGTCTAAGAATTGGAGCTTGTTTTTCAAAAACCCTTGACACAGGGCGTAAACTTTGTGTAAAATAAAATTTAAAGTAAATAAGGGTAATACAGACAAATGAATTTTTTAGATAATTTAATTGTTACATCATTTATCCTATTTAAAGGAAAAAGAGATTGGGAGAACTCAAAATTGTATGATCGAATAATAGCGTCATAGCTGGTTTTCAGATTTATGAGGTACAAGGGCCTTATCACATTTTTAAAATCCCGATTGAATCATTTGGGAAGGTTTTACCAGCAACTANCGAATGAATATTTCGCTATATCTGTATTCTACTCGCGTTCCTTGATTTTTAAACTATGATTTCCGCGTACGACATAACTCTGAGTTTTAAACCAAGTAAACCTGAGTTCAACCAACCTGAGTTCAACCCAACCCTCTTCGCAATTACAGGCCTTATACATTCTGGCTAATCTAGAAGACTTCCTTCTCGATTCTAATGATTCCCATTTCATATTAGCCATCATTTTACTTACACTTTCGGTTTTCCTGTGATAGTGACTATGTATCTAGCCGCCTTTCTTTGCATGCCTTCGAGCTTTTTAGTAAGACCTGTTTCGTGGGGATCCCAAACATTAGTTCCATATTCTACTATCGGCCTGACCAGGGATTTGTACGCTGTTTCCTTCTCACCCTTCCCACTTCGTTTTAGGTTCCTCATTACGAACCGGAGATTACTAAAAGCCTTCGCAACAATGTCCTCGAAGTGTTTTCCCCATTTAAGATTTTCAGTCAGCCTTCTACCAACCGGAAACGACGTTTATGCTTTCGTCATTCAGGGAGTATTTATGAAATATTTGAGACTTTCTTCTGGAAACCTGACATGTTTACATTTACCGACATCAATTTCCGTTCCGTTTAACTTATCCATTCTCCTAGTAGATTTAAATCATTTTGCAGAATTACTCGCCAAGAGCATTCGTTATCCGCCTGTATAGTATGCAGTCGTCGCCAAATAGTCTGATATCGGATTTAATATTAGCTGGGAGGTCATTCACGTAAATGAGGAATAGCAGTGGCCCAAGAACGCTACCTCGCGGAATACCTGAAGTAACATTGCACAGCCAGTCATTTTCTTTCCAAAATACACGAATATGATCTGCTATAATTTTTTCCATAACTTTGCAAACTTCTGAAGTTAGACTAGTCGGTCTGTAGTTATCTAACGATGATTTTGAACCAACTTTATGTATTGGAATCTTATAAGGGGAGGTCAGGCCAAAACGGCCTCTGTCCCACCTAAACTCCGGAGATATTATATCATAATAATATTACTCTGATAACCAAAGGTAACTGACCACAATTAACGTAAATATAGAAAAATAAATCAATATATCTAAAGAAACCGGCAAATATAGTTACATGAAAGTTTGTACAAACAGTAGATACAAATCTATAGGTAGACAAATTGATAAAGAAAAACTAATACGTACAACTAATATAGATACGTAAGACAACGCTAAGATTTAGGTTGTGGCGAAAACCTACTCAATTGGAGGTTTTTGGAGAAAAACCCACGATGCGGATGAACACCAACACAAAAAGGAATTGAAAAAACCCGCGAAAACACAGAGTTATAAAATACGCTATACTTAGTGGGGGATGCACAAGATATTCACGCATATCCGTAGTTCCCAAGTGAATTCTACATGGGACTGAATACATCGATGAAACGTTACTACGTAGAACACGCGGAGAAGCAGCGACGGATTTCTAATTATAAATTTTCCTAATCTTTAGAAAAGTACCCTTAAGATAGCATTCTTTATGGAAGGTTAATAATATGATGATATTAATAAATTTATTCAGTCGAAGACATAGAATATGTTATGTATAGGATAGGGTTTTTATTCTGTGGTTTTGAAATGGGTTGGTTATCTATAAAGATCAACAACCATAGAAGAGGTTACTCATCGATAAAACCCAGAAATTGGTCGCCTTTTTCCTTTATGTATCATCAAAATTACTCTCTCTCGAAGCGTTACTTTCTTCAAACAATAGTTCGTCTCCAGCTCGTTTTTAAGCAGTGTTCATACCGCATTTTTGAAAAGAATTTAAAATAGTCTCCTTTGAACTCTCTTCGTACTCAATGCTAGGAATTTTTCATCTACTCCTTTAAAATATTTTGAATGCAAAACCAAGAGTCTTATTTACTCTATACGTTTTTATCGAAACACTCATATTAATGTTCGTAATTGTTACCCTCTTCTCATCTGACGCAGATAGACTTCCGATCTCATTATTTGAAATGAGTGTATATTATGGGAGAAACTATCTCATTGAGCGGATCAAGGGATTTCCGATTTTTTATAAATGTATTTTGAGGATATGAAGCATCACCTTAACTTTGAATGTTCTATACTTCCCTGTCTTTGGTACCAATGAAATGTTATTGGAATAAAGATGTTTTCTATGGAGGATTGCTTTAGCATGATTGATTTAACAAATCCTTGTGACTTTCGAACGATCTACTCTCACGTTTACTCTCTAATTCAAACGACTATTGACAGACTAGACAGTGACAGAGGCTTTTATCACTTAAAAAATGTAACCAAACCACATTTTTCAATACGTAAGAAGGTTTTACTCACTCTCTTATAAACGTTCAACATGGGCACCACTTGTAACATGGAGAACAAAGAGGCGATCAGAAAATTCGTTACAAACGCGTTGACCTCGTCACAGCATTTGGAATTGATCGCTGTCAGAATTCGATTTTTTTAACTCGTTAAGTGTAGTTGGTATTGCCGAATGGTTAACTTTAATAAAAAGACTTCCAAGAAAAATCCTAGGGCGTATTGAATTTGGGGACGAGGATAAGGAAAATGACAGAAATTTTGGGCCTCGTTTTTATCAATCCAATTTTTTTAAATACTGGAAACACTCAGGTGACAGCGGGAGGGTGCTGCAACAGGCGTGAAGAAATTCGACTCCATCCAAATGGTTAATGACCTACTCCATCCGGATGTAAGAGCGCCGAAAAAAACGGTCTAAGAATTGGAGCTTGTTTTCCAAAAACCGTTGACACAGGGCGTAAACCTTGTGTAAAATAAAATTTATAGAAAATAAGGGTAGTCCGAACAATTGAATTTAAGATCATTTAAATGTTACATCATTTATCCTATTTAAAGGAAAAAGAGATTGGGAGAACTCAAAATTGTATGATCGAATAATAGCGTCATAGCTGGTTTTCAGATTTATGAGGTACAAGGGCCTTATCACATTTTCAAAATCCCGATTGAATCATTTGGGAAGGTTTTACCAGCAACTACACAATATGTGTGGATCGATTTTTCTTTTAAGATTGAAGGAAATAAGAAAATGTATAAAATTAAAAGTCCATGTTATAAGCCCTCAATGTCAGACTCCAAATATATACTTTCCTCTAAGTGAGGCGGCGACAAATTTTCCTTATACACGTAATTAGTGTGAAATAATAGATAAAGTTGAGGGTATATAAAGGCAATGCAATGGATGGGATAGCAGGCATTGGTCAAAGACTTCTTTCGCAGATATTATCAACTACTAACTATACAAAATGGCGTCCCGCGCTCTTTTCTCCTTGATTGTTGTAGTCCTAACAATCGCCTGCGCAGTCTCACTGCCTGCTTCGGAGACGGAGGTGTTTGCAATCAACGACTGTCTTCCTTCGGTGAGTAGAACTCTTTCCGTTCATTTAATTGTCATAAGTAAGATTGCATGACGTCAGTGAGAGTAGTATCTTGAGGTATTAAAGATGGATTGATTATTTTGGCAGGAGGGAAATGTGACATTGGCGGAGGTGGAAGTTTCCGATCCAGGACATTCTCTTGGGCAAGTCGGGGTCTACTTCAATTATCCACCACAAGGAGTTAGCTCAGACTCTGTAATCACATGCGTCGTAGCCAAGGATATGGTGAGAGAATCAATTTTCAGCTTCCCCATCTAGTTTCTCAGAATAGAGTTGATTTGTTTTAAGTATAGATTGGTTCACGATGAAATTATTAACATCCTCTTTTTCAACAGCTGCCAGGAAAAGGAGGAGACGCTCAAATCGTGAATGGAGGAAGAGGAAAGAAGTACGTCCAAATTTACATCTCCTCGAAAAATTTTGGAAAGGCTGACTTCGCTATCACTCTCAAGGGAAAACCAATTGTAAAGAAGTAGAGGAGAAATATCCACATCGCAGCAAACTCCCAACAACTATACTGTCATTTCTTGCGTAAACATGGAAGGAAATCCACCATACTTTGCGCTTATACTGCATACCAATTTTATTTCTGTACAGGAATATATAAATAAGACTTTATGATAANACTTTCGTTTCCCTTATGTGACTTAATGATAAGTTAATTAAGAAAAAAAATTAAGAATATTTTCAGATAATCTGATTAATTATCAGCATTGGAGCGCCTTAAGCCTATACAATCCAGTCTTAAATAAGCCACATGTGATTCCACTACTCTGAACTTCGTAGGCACAACAGCAATAAGTCTATCTCCAATATGTTAATTTATGTAGTGTAGTGTAAAGCAAGTCTCCTGGTATAGGATTTGCATTCTGTGCTCACCCATCCATACTTTTTTGTTTTAATCCTCAAGTTAATTCTCTGCTGAGGCTACATAACTGATTACTAGCTAGTTACTAAGATTATTGTAAGCTGTAGCTTTTAATGAGGCAATTACACCCAAACGGTAACATTCACAGTTAACATTTATGCTATAAATTGTAATATATCCCATAATAACATGATTATTTACGCAATGTTCGGACAGTATCAGAAGACAAGATGTCAGATACGGCAAATTCATTCCATTCACTCCACTTAAAAGTATTACATTTTTGACCAAAAAAATGGAATCTGCCTTTTTAGATTGTTGTATATATTTAAAATTTTGAAAGGACCAGGAATCAAGCCCCGACCTTCCACTTCCCGGGTGACTGCTCTAGCCAATTTAGCTATCTTGCCAGAACAAATCTGTTCAGCCGTTCGGGAGACATTGTGAGCAAGGGCCGTTGGTTCGTTAGATTATGTAGCATCTTGCACACAAAAAGTAGAAGTCATTCATTAATATAATAGATATTCTGATGCTTTAATTACCAGATATATTGAAGAGATAACGGATGATAAAAAGACAAAAAGGGATATCGTTTGAAAGTTTGCCAAAAATGGAACAAAAAAGAACTCTTTTATCAATTGATCATTTTTATTCACTTTATAAAGGACTCCACAGCTTCAATATATATGAATCGATGTTACATTACACATCAATTCTAAATAGCTGACTATGAGAAATCATATTGCTATAAACTTTGGTGAAGAATTGGTGCGAAGCGAGTTCTTGTTCTTCTACTTCTCTGCAGGAGGCTTTCCCTTGAGAGTAATGGCGAAGTCAGCCTTTCCTCTGGCTTTTGAGGTGATGTGAATTTCGACGTATTTTTCTCCCCTTCCTCCTCCGACGATCTGAGCATCTCCTCCTTTTCCTGCCAGCTGTTGAAATAAGCATAGGTGTTAACTATACATTATAAAAATACCACACCGGATACATTTATATTTGTTGTGTATATCAAAGTTATATACAAAATAGACCAATCATACTGACCATATCCTTAGCTATGATGCATGTGATTTCGGATTTAGGGCTCACGCCTTTTGGAGGATAAGTGAAGTAGACTCCGACTTGCCCTGCCGTGTGGCCAGGGTCGGATACCTCCACCTCCGCCAATACCTCGTCTCCCTCCTGCCAAAATATTGTAGTAATGTTCGATTCATCTCTTTAGTTCTCCTACTGTTATCATAGAATCGTTCATGTAAACATTAAAAAAGATCTACTCACCGAAGTATGGCAGTCGTTTATCGCAAACACCTCCGTCTCTGAAGGAGGCAGTGAGACTGCGCAGGCGATTGTTAGGACTACAACAATCAAGGAGAGAAGAGCGCGGGACGTCATTTTGTATTGTTAGTAGTTGAGATCTTGAGAAGTTCTCTTACAAATGCCTGTCATCCGATAGATTGGATTGGCTTTATATACTGTAAACCTAAGGAAAGATCAACGCTTATCTAAGAGGAAAACTGAGTTTATCTAACCACTCGATCGGGTTTTAATGCGATTGCTCTAAATATTNTTATGATTTTTATAACTCTAAGGTGGGAAACCCGCCGATTCTAATATACATATATATATTCAACGTTTCCACTGGCCCTCTTTTTATAGTTGTCCAGACATGTCAATTATGTTGATGGTAGCAATATACTCAACGCATTTTCTTTTGATAATTGTAAAGGTTCTTAGGTCAACCACTGTTTTATTAGAGGGAAATTGAGGCGTGGGTAATGACCCTTATTAAGCATTATAAAGATAATTGCATAGCTGCTTGAATCAGTAATATCCGCTTTTTACAAATATAACCAAGAACTTCACCTGCTAATTAACTTGGTCATTAATACCTTCCAACTCTTTATCGGAAATATTTGACGTTTTCTTCTGTGATCTATGCATTTGCTTGTTGCGATATTAGACTGGAATTCTTTATCGGATGTATTTTTTCGCTTGCTTGGTTGGTCATTACTACTTTCCAATTCTTTATCGGAAGTATTTGAATTTTCTTCTTGTGAATTATGCATTAGATTATTGCGACCTAATACATTCCAACTCTCCATCGGAGGTATATAAATCCTTGACTGTTGATTAAATCATCCTCTACAATTTTTTTTTACATTGTTATTCGAATAACTTCTCTTCTTTGCTGAGATGCCATGGAAGACTTCATGAGTAAGCAGAATGCCCTTCTCGGGAGAATTGACCGGTCGTTTACGAACTTCAAATAAGAAGGAGCGGCAAAAATGATTGTTGGTGCATGCCAAGTTCGTATGACTAACTTAGATCATTGCTGGGATGTATTTACCAATCAGCATCACGCCATGATAGAACGGAATGGTGTGGATTTCAGACACTCCTACTTTGTTGACGATGTCAGGCTGAGGAAAAATATTTGAATTCGAAAGGTGAATTTTCCAGGAGTTTTTTAAACGATTCATCGGAAATTAAAAAGATTCAGGCGAGAGAATCCTTGTCCTCCATTCCCGATGATCGAGCTAAACTTCCTCCGATTGATCTGCTTACATTCTCTTGGAATTTTTGTGATTGGAGAACTATTAAAGATCTCTTTACTTCCTTGGTTCTTGGTCGAACCGAATTGTCGCAGGTGGCTAAGTTACATTAACTTTAATCTCATCAGAGTTACATAAAAGCTCCAAATAGCCTTTGTTTGCTTTAAACTAACCGTTGAAGATTTCCCACTAGCGGGGGTTGGGGTTCTCCGTGGTCGCGCTTAGCAAGTATTGTTTTCGATACGTATTTCGACAACTATGTTGCCATCTTCGGGAGAGAAGAATAAATGATAGATTGCCCACTGGTGAGAATTCTTCAACGGTTACATTGCCCGCAAACAATGGCTATTTGGAGCTTTTATCTAACTCTGATGTTCTACAACAGTCTTGTTCCTTTTCCTTATAGCTTCAATCTCATGTAAAGGGGGAGGCTGCTGCAGTTATTAGCAGTCTGCCTACCACGGTCGATAATCTAACTGTAGCTTGGGGTGAGTTGCAAAATCAGTATGACAACACCTGTCGACTTGTACAAGCCCTAATATCTGCCATTTCCACACTGAAACCCGTAATCTCTGGCGGGACTTTGGGCTGGACGTCTGATTCCCACATATCTCCTACGGTTTTGCATTGCATTGCTGCGGCAGAAGTTGACCAACAACTTCAGCGTTTCAGGTTAAAGGAGGAGATACCTACAGGCCCTGAGATACAAAGCCCTTAGGATCATGCTGGTGATGAGCATTTCAGAACAACACTCTCGCGCAATCATGATGGTCGGTAAACAGTCCGCTTACCTTTTCAAAATTATGGTTCATCATTGCCTTTAGGTGATTCATTTTCGACAGCGCTAAAGATGTTTCAGAAAATGGAGAAAAGTTTTCTTGGTAATTCATCATTACATACTGCCTACAATACATTCATGCAGGAATATCATGATCTTGGTCATATGCGGATAGTAAAGGGTGAGGGCCCGAAAGGGGAAAACGATAACTGTATCTTTCTTCCTCATCACAGGTTCGTAAAAGGAGAGCAGTACTACCACAAGACTTCAAGTTGTATTTAGCGGGTATTTTAAAATTAATTTGGGAATTTCAAGAAATGATATGCTATATGTAGTACCAAATTTACTACCGGAACTTTCTGACATTATAACTCGATGGAGAAGGTATAAGATTGTTTTGTTGCAGAAATTGAGAAATTGTATCGTCAGATACGTGTGCATAAAGATGATCAGCCGTTCCAATCCATTGTCTGGCGTGCTGATAAATCCTTACCGATCAACACCTATATATAAACGACAGTTACATATGATGGGACATAAAAAGCTGCAGGAAGTAGATCACACATTGGAATGGAAATTACATGGTAGACCATGTCAATAAAATTGTTTACATGTACAGACTAAAAATATGGCCCGAATATATGATGAAAAGGGTGAAAGGTAAATCCCAGGGTACTGATGGCATCCACAGAACCCCTTGGCTGGCCCTCACTGATAGATTATACAATGCATCTAAAATTAGTGGTCAATCAACTAGGAACAGATCAATCTATAATGTTGGCCTACATCCATTTTATATTTAGTACCAATTCCAATTCGTATTTACTATTTCTAATTGCTTCACATATTATTACTATACTTATTATTACATTTATAAAAAAGTACGAAGGAGTTCCTACAATAAAAGTAGTGTTAAATATATAAAACCTAATAAATTTAAATTATGTAACATCCTTTTCGTTATATCGTCAATGATAGCTCCATTACTGTGATGGTACTTTCTCTTTAAATGTTAGAAGAAATGTGATAAAAATTACTTTTAACGATTAGTTATCAATGTTTGGAAGGTATGAATCCGAGGGACTGCAAATGAAGGGGAATTTCGTGGAGGCTTAGGGTGCGGGCCTCCAGTTTTATGGGGCCCCCATCTATTTTGTTTGCCTATATGGGTTGACTGATATACAGAGATGTCAACCAATCACTTTCCTCGCCACTTGCTTAACAATCCTATATCACATACTTAACAATGCAACTCAGGCCATAGGATGTAATGGACCATCAAGCCATA
>KZ309358.1:11260-38240 GCA_000376725.2 Ladona fulva | reverse complement strand
ATTGGCGCGAGATTTAAAGAGCTAAGAATTTTGAATATCTTACATTCTACATCTTAATGTTGTTTACTTATCCGTCTAATCTGCTATAAATGTTATTTAGCTTCCTTTTCAAAAAAGAGCTAAGGATTCTACCTTTTCCCTTTGACATTATTGTCCTAAAATTTCCACACCACACACATTTACATTTATGCCCTGCAAACAGCCAATGGCGCGTGGCAGGTGGGTTAAATGTGCCTCAAAGGCAGAGTTACTATTGCAATTATTATTTTTTAAGGTAACCTTTTTGGAATAAACTGTTATCTAAGAAATATAAAATATGAGATGAAACTTAATAGCTGTGCACCTTAATGTTAACAATATTAATGTGATCACCTCCTGTGAAAAGGAAGTTCACAATAATTTAGCGAATTATAGACGTTTAGAAAAGAATGGTGAATAACCAACTTTATCATATTTAATAATTCAATAAAATGTTATTATGTAATTGCTAAGTGGTAATTTAATATTTAATGATAAAAAATCGAAAAATGGATAAAAAGCATCATNCTAGACAGTGACAGAGGCTTCTATCACTTAAAAAATGTAACCAAACCACATTTTTCAATACGTAAGAAGGTTTTACTCACTCTCTTATAAACGTTCAACATGGGCACCACTTGTAACATGGAGAACAAAGAGGCGATCAGAAAATTCGTTACAAACACGTTGACCTCGTCACAGCATTTGGAATTGATCGCAGTCAAAATTCGATTTTTTTAACATGTTAAGTGTAGTTGGTGTTGCCGAATGTTTATCTTTAATAAAAAGACTTCCAAGAAAAATCCTAGGTGGGCAATACATTGCTCTCTTATCTTCTGTAGACTTATGGCTATGTAATAGAAGTAAGAGCAAGCTACCTAACTCCTCATCTTTCCTAGTTAGACTCATTGCCTCTTCAAAGCTTTACATGCCAATGGGAAGGGATAGGATTTGAAAGGATCGTGCATTCGAATGCTTCACAAACATTCAAGGATAACGTTGT
The DNA here is from genome assembly GCA_000376725.2 of Ladona fulva. Lineage (NCBI taxonomy): Eukaryota > Metazoa > Arthropoda > Insecta > Odonata > Libellulidae > Ladona > Ladona fulva. The sequence goes on along the minus strand of KZ309358.1, from coordinate 37,219 downwards.
TTTTATTCACAAACTCTTATTTGATGGAAGAAAAGACTTCTAGGCGGTGAATGAAGATGATTGAGGATGGACTGCTAGGAAAAGTAGACTTTATCATTATATATTAATTATATCAACCAGAATAAAATGAAAAGACTTCAGTGAGTATTATTTCATATCTTCTCTCTGACGAAAAGATTCCGCTTTACTGAGAGGAAAGTAACGTCTCTATCAGCATTAGGCTGATTTCCTNTTATAGTAAATAAGGGTAGTCCGAACAAATGAATTTAAGATAATTTAAATGTTACATCATTTATACTATTTAAAGGAAAAAGAGATTGGGCGAACTCAAAATTGTATGATCGAATAATAGCGTCATAGCTGGTTTTCAGATTTATGAAGTTCATGGGCCTTATCACATTTTTAAAATCCCGATTGAATCATTTGGGAAGTTTTTACCTGCCACTACACAATATGTGTGAATCGATTTTCATTTTAATATTGAAGGAAAAAAGAAAAGATATAAAACACAAAGTCCATGTTATAAGACCTCACCGTCAGATTCCATATATACACTTACCTCTAAGATAAGCGGCGACAAATTTTCCTTGGCCACTTATTTAGTTTAAAATAATAGATAACGATTAGGGTATATAAAGGCAATCCAATGGATGGGATATCAGGAATTAGTCGAAGAACTTCTTTCGCAGATATCATCAACTACTGACATTACGAAATGGCGTCCCGCGCTCTTTTCTCCTTGATTGTTGTAGTCCTAATAATCGCCTGCGCAGTCTCACTGCCTGCTTCGGAGACGGAGGTGTTTGCAATCAACGACTGTCATACCTCGGTGAGTAGAATTTTTTTTACGTTCATTGAATATTTACCAGTACAATTATACGATATCAGTGAGACTATTAAATTGATGAGTTAAAGATGGCTTGATTATTTTGTCAGGAGGGAGATGTGACATTGGCGGAGGTGGAAGTTTCCGATCCAGGACATACTGCTGGGCAAGTTGGGGTCTACTTCAAGTATCCACCGAAAGGAGTTAGCTCAGACTCTGAAATCACATGCGTCGTAGCCAAGGATATGGTGAGAGAGTCATTTTTCAGCTTCCCCAAATAGTTTCTCAGAATAGAGTTGATTTGTTTTTAAGTATAGATTGGTTCACGATGAAATTATTAACATCCTCGTTTTCAACAGCTGTCAGGAAAAGGAGGAGACGCTCAAATCGTGAGTGGAGGAAGAGGAGAGAAGTACGCCGAAATCCACATCACGTCAAAAGCCAGAGGAAAGGCTGACTTCGCCATTACTCTCAAGGGAAAGCCAAGTGCAGAGAAGTAGAGGAGGGTTATCTACATCGCAGAAGTCTCCTAACAACTCTATTGTGATTTCTTGCGTAAACATGGAAGGAAATCCACCATACTTTGCGCTTAAACTGCATATAAATTTTATTCTTGTTCAGGATTAGATAAATNCGATTCTTCTCCTCATATCTCTCTTAATTGTCGACCAGACATTCTCAATGTTTTGAGTATATGTTCCTCGGTCCCCTGGCTTCACGAAATGTAGTGAATGATTAACCCAAGCCCAATAACTGTAGCCCAATTCCGTTAACCCAGAATAACCTCTCCACGTATGTCTTAATTGTGGTGCCTCTCCTCACATAGCGCGTGATGGCTTCATTGAGATTTGAGGCATCACGTCGATCGATGACACAGAGGAAAGACTCCCGAGTGTCCCGAGTGTCAATGCCACCCAGGACACATTTCGTTTTTATTAGCCGACCGCGGTTGTATTTCCGTCGGCCGAACGCACTCTCGTCTTACTGACTTATGCCTAACTGTGGCCACTTTTTGTAAATCAATACATAAATTGTGTGAAATTGTTTGTTTCTCCAGGATACTCTACCATGTAAACACAAAATTTGTTTCAATAAATGCATTCTGAACAATTTTACAACAAGTTCGAGGTTTTGAATGGGCTTAAAGAAATTAAGAAATTAGAGATTAAGTAACGGAACTCCCATTTACATCTAGGTCTTCAACAAAGAGCAAGAACTGATGAAAACAATGAAAAAGTTGGAAAGATTATTCTAAAAAATCGCTGTCTGACAACAAGAGCAATCAGTGAGTGAACATTGACAAAGAATCCATTCAGCAATTTCTACTCAAAGAAAAAGACCCAATGTGGAAAAATCATTCATTGATGGTTTACAAAGAAAATGCACCAAGGCAGAACACACAGTCAATCAAGATACTTTTGGCAGAATGCAGAATTTCTGTGTTAGAGCACCCTTCTTACTTGACCGACATCTCTCCATGTGACTCCAGAAAATAATATAGACAATAGTGCATTCAAAGGAACAATTTTGATCTGTAGATGCAGCAAATAAAAAACAACACATTATGGTGGCCATGTCAGGTTAGATGTAGCATTGCTTTCAAAAATGGAAAATTCATATGGAGGGGTTTAGGGATCAAGGAGGGGTTTATACAGAAGGTGATGAGGTGAAATGTGACAATAAAAGTTAAATCGAATGTAAAGTATAAAAGTGAAATAAAAATTTTGAAAATTCAGTTAAGTTATTTTCAAAATTATGTTTTAATAAAATGCATATGCTTCTTCATTTAAACTTTGATACACATATAAAAATTATGGTTGCATTGAAGTTAACTATTTGATATAAATTCAATAAGCTTCACTCAGAATTTTGGACATTTACATTTAAGTACATCTGATATCAAATATGTCTGTGATATTATGATTGAGAATTGATGGTCAACCTTGTATGTTTGTATATATCCTATAAATGTGGCTACTTGGCTTTGGTCAACTTATATCTATGTATAACAATTATTAAGTAACATAACCTACACAACAGAGGTGTCTGATATCAGTTGTTGTGAAAATAATTGTTTTCTTCCCTTTGTGTATTCTCTTCCATCTTATTCGCAACTGAGCTCTTTTTTGGCAAAGTCAGATTTGCCATAGTGCTCAGGGTATTGAGTCTAATTAATAATAACTTTGATGAGGACATTGGCAGAGTTTAAGAACCCAAGAAGACTTCATCTACAGAATATGCCAGGAAAACATGAAATCTGTCATGTGCTAAATATGTTAATAAAAATAAAGTGAATTTACTGATATTTACATTATTTCTTTTTTCTAAGAATCTTTCCTGAACCACACATGTACAACTGTTCCTTGGTTTTTATCACATAGTTCACATAATTAGCTTCTGCTTTTTATTTTTTCAACTGGGTGAGTATCAAACAGTAAATGTAGAATTACATAAAACTTTTCATCATGGTAAATGAGGAGGATATGCTATACAAAATGAATTTGGATGAATTCCCTTGCTACAACGGACATTACAGGAAATTCTAACTCTGTGAGAAGGAGAGCCTTTTCGTCAACACTAGTGCTTTCCTGGGCTTCGATAGTCCTTTATCTGCTATCAAAAACCTTGTTTTCAGATAATACATAGAGTTTTTCAAGCATGGTTGACTTACAGAAACTATCTTCGCTTGCAGTTTATGGCCACTTATGAATTTATATCTATTATTTGAGTTTCAAGACAGCACCATATTGAAAAATATCAGATAGGGTAGGTTAGTAGTTAATGTAATATTACACCCCCTTACATATGTTGCTGATGGCATATGGTAACTTTGAGATATATGCTATCTGTTACATTTAGAGGTATATTATTATATTAGACACCATATTATGTAGGGTAGTCAAGGTAAGGTACTAATTACCAAATTATTAATTGATTAGGGTAACCTGGCCATACTCCACAGCATTTTCAGTAGATGGCCATTCATACTATGGTTTAGATGCTCCTCTAATAACTGACATTCAGGTTCAGAAATTTGAAGTCCTAGCATGTGTTATTATTATTTTTGTGCCCTTAAAAAGGTAGCTCATTTCCCCAGCTCCATAAATAAGGGAGTGCTCGCATTCACAGCTCTGTGAATAAAGGAGAGCTTATCCTCATGGTGCAGTAATCATGTATGTGTCAGCTCATATGCGCAGGTTTTTTTGATTATTATTTCTCCCTGGTTCTTTGGGAATGTGGCAGGTACCAATTTCCTTCGTAAGGGAGATTCGGCTTTTCAGTAGTTGTGTGTGGAGTGTGAGTGCTCGTTTGCTGGTGTGTGTGAACATGTTAATGCACATGTGCACTTGTGGATGTTTGTGTTATTATTATTATCATTATTTATTACCTAAGTAATAGAGGACTTGTGGCTTTATCTTTTTAGTTTTTAGTTCCATATTTGGGCATCACTTTTTAATACAGTCTCTCTAAGCTCACCTGTTTCTTTATTTATGAAGTAGCCCTTATATCCCCAAAAGAATAAGAAAGTTTTTAAAAACTCCACTTGATAGCAAGTATTTTTTTAAGAGTGAGACAAAAGTATGAAGATATTTTATATCAGTCACCTTCCCCTTAAAAAATTAATGGAACCATTTTTGTATAGAGGATTTTGCCAGAGTGATGATAAAGTTCGAGAGGTTTAGTGCTATGGGGTTATGTGATGTTTATCTCTGCAAAGTTTATACATCATCACTTTTCTCTGTGAAGGTGTTCTTACGGTATTTGTAATAGCTTGCCAGAGAGGATGGCCTTTGCGCAATCTAAAGTCAGGTACCAACCATCATCTTGTGCCTCACACCAAGGACAAAAGGAGTTGGCCCAGTTTCCTGTTTTATGCAGGAAAACCGCATCCCCCAAAGCTCCATGGGCTACCCTTCAGGCTGCATTCACCTCCCATCCCATTGTGGGAGTGTGTCTGATTGTGGTCCTACTAATTTTGTCACCAGTTCTCTTAGCCTTCACAGGCCAGGAATTAATATGTATGTGATATATCACTTCTTTATATATAATTTGTTTGTGGATCCATAACAGATGTATTTTATTGAGGCAGTAAGTCATGAGTAAAAAATCAGGATGGTTGTGTGATACCAAGATGGGCACTAAGGTCAGCCAGGACTGAAGTACAGAGGCATAAAAAGGATCAGCTTCTCTTTTGAAACGGGAGTGTCTCCGTCTCAGGAAAAACTGTCTGAGGTCTTCTACACATGTTACCTGTGATATAATAAATCTAAACAGGTTATTAGATAAGATTCTCTGTGCAGTTAGGAAGCAAAATGACAGAATCTTTTCCTGCATGGTTACCTTTTCCACTACCAGAATGGTAAGGACAGAAGCTATTGTTTTTGGTTGTTCCATACAAAGTCAATGGTGATCCTCTGGAGTTGAGTGGATGGAGATGTCGATAGAGTGAAAGTCTGTAAAATGAACCAAAGTTTGGGAGCGATAAACTGATTGATTGTCAATACTTGACCTCTGCGAGAGATAGGACCTAACTTTGGTCTCCATCTCTGAACTGCTACGTTTATTATCTCCAATAATTCTGTTTCCACCAGCAGTCTCTCCCTTTCCTTTCGATGAAGAGTGGTTTTCCTAAAAATCTACTCCCATCAAGCCAAGAGGCATATCAGTATCGGTCACCATCTCCCCACCCACAATTCTTTGGTCTAGCTGAGATTAATTTTTCCTCTGCTGAACATGGCATACATGTCGAAAGAGGAGAGAACGACTCCAAAATACCAATCTTGTACAATATATATATCTTGTGCAGGTGTTGGTGCTCCTGTCCGCCTGTTTGTGCGCAATTGGCAGACAGTGTTCACGGATGGTTACACATTTTGGTACGCATGTCCACTTATGGGTAAGCAGGTGCAAATGTGGGTGTTCTTGTTGGTGCTCGTATCTGCATAATCTATCTCCCCGAATGGCTGCGCATATGTGTTCGGGTGTTGGTGCACGTTATGGTGTCAGTGTTGGTTCTTGTGTTTTTGTGTGTGTGTGCGTGTGTTAGTGCTCGTGTCTGTGTGTGGCTGCGCGCATGGGTAAGGGGTATTCAATAACCTTCGTTACATTATGGCTATCATAGGTCGTTCATAGTGTATTGCATTTCCATGAAACTTCCAGATCAAATCTTGACAACCACACCATAGCCTTCCTGACCAGGCCGAGGCCCCTGTCCCGACATCCTCAGAAACACCAAAGTCACCTTCCATACCATCCTCATAGTCATCCTCCAATCTGGAAGCAAATCCCCATCCCAAGTTAGGCCAACCAAGAACACTACCCTGCATAGTCTCCTGTACGTGGTTGTCTGTTCCATGCCTTACAAAATCCGGATTGACCCAGTCTACACACGTTCGACAACCAATTGACGTAGCATGCATGCGCATGAGTGGTCGGTCATGAATGCAAATAATTAGCTAAAACAATAAATAAATTAACAAGTAAATAAATAAATATGTAATAACAATAAGCGAAATAATTAGTAATGACCATGTCATCATCATGAGAAACTTGGTGATATCTCTGCCCGACTCAGAAAAAGCGGACACCTGACAGTAAACGCCCTTAAGCCAGCGTCGAAAAACACACCCTCCTCTTCCCAGAACAATTAGGAACCTGTTGCTTGAGCAAATTGCCTCAAAGGTTGATTCTCTTCTTCAAGGACAAACTCCAGACTTGCGTGTAATCAACGCTTACCTTTTCCTTTCTGAATAAGGATGTGACCTCCCTGTATATGTTTACTTTTAGTGATGTAATGACGTAGTTTACTAAATTTAGCCTACCTTTTCTTAGGGAGTGAGTCCTATCGAAGCCGGCATACATGTACACGAAGGGTATTCTGTCGGTTCTTAATAATTTTAAGCAGGGTCACTATGATCCCCCTATGGGGGGCTTACCTTTCCGGCATTCAAAGGCCAAATGTCAAGCGGTTCCGGTGACCGCCGTGCAACACGGGCACTCATATGTCAAGAGGATGTTTTTGAAGAAAATTGTGTCTGCCAATGCCCCGTACGCGAGACGCCAGGCCATATCTGCTTGCTGTCCGACAATGGGCCAGCCACGATAACTTGTCCAGCAGACGGGATCGTCGGACGCTTTACCTGTAGGGGGCCGTAGATCCTTGTTTCTATTGTACAAAACCTCCCTGTACATATCTCCCTACGGAACTGAAGGAGGGAGACGTGTATCAACAGTCTCCTACTCCAAAACTGCACTGAGTCTGTTTCTAAAAGAGAGTTCGTCAGTGGAGGCAGAGGAGCATGTCTCCAGACCCGGTGTGTTCAGCCGGGGAACGAAGTCATACCACAAACTTATGCGAGAATAGGAGAATGGCCTTTGGTTACCACTGTTCCGAGGTAATCTATCGGCAAATAAAAGTTTAAAAACATCCAGGGTTAAAAATAATTTTGCCAAAATGGCATGCATTAAAATCTTCCATGGTTCATTAAAAGGTTCAAATAAAAATCTTTGAATAGTTAAAATTCTGAAAGCCGCAACTTTGGCTTTGATACCCATCAGGCCAAGACCACACTCTCTCACTGGCCCTGTCAATGTACTTGCTTCAACCCAATGTTTGCCTAGCCTTTGGACAGTGTGTATTGTAGTTGATCTTGGCGTAAAATGTGCCATAGTTTTGTGGCGATAAATGTATCAATAGTTAAAACCCTTCCCCTGGGTGACATGGAGCCACATCTCTTTCCCCATATACTGTNACCAAGGACAAAAGGAGTTGGCCCAGTTTCCTGTTTTATGCAGGAAAACCGCATCCCCCAAAGCTCCATGGGCTACCCTTCAGGCTGCATTCACCTCCCATCCCATTGTGGGAGTGTGTCTGATTGTGGTCCTACTAATTTTGTCACCAGTTCTCTTAGCCTTCACAGGCCAGGAATTAATATGTATGTGATATATCACTTCTTTATATATAATTTGTTTGTGGATCCATAACAGATGTATTTTATTGAGGCAGTAAGTCATGAGTAAAAAATCAGGATGGTTGTGTGATACCAAGATGGGCACTAAGGTCAGCCAGGACTGAAGTACAGAGGCATAAAAAGGATCAGCTTCTCTTTTGAAACGGGAGTGTCTCCGTCTCAGGAAAAACTGTCCGAGGTCTTCTACACATGTTACCTGTGATATAATAAATCTAAACAGGTTATTAGATAAGATTCTCTGTGCAGTTAGGAAGCAAAATGACAGAATCTTTTCCTGCATGGTTACCTCTTCCACTACCAGAATGGTAAGGACAGAAGCTATTGTTTTTGGTTGTTCCATACAAAGTCAATGGTGATCCTCTGGAGTTGAGTGGATGGAGATGTCGATAGAGTGAAAGTCTGTAAAATGAACCAAAGTTTGGGAGCGATAAACTGATTGATTGTCAATACTTGACCTCTGCGAGAGATAGGACCTAACTTTGGTCTCCATCTCTGAACTGCTACGTTTATTATCTCCAATAATTCTGTTTCCACCAGCAGTCTCTCCCTTTCCTTTCGATGAAGAGTGGTTTTCCTAAAAATCTACTCCCATCAAGCCAAGAGGCATATCAGTATCGGTCACCATCTCCCCACCCACAATTCTTTGGTCTAGCTGAGATTAATTTTTCCTCTGCTGAACATGGCATACATGTCGAAAGAGGAGAGAACGACTCCAAAATACCAATCTTGTACAATATATATATCTTGTGCAGGTGTTGGTGCTCCTGTCCGCCTGTTTGTGCGCAATTGGCAGACAGTGTTCACGGATGGTTACACATTTTGGTACGCATGTCCACTTATGGGTAAGCAGGTGCAAATGTGGGTGTTCTTGTTGGTGCTCGTATCTGCATAATCTATCTCCCCGAATGGCTGCGCATATGTGTTCGGGTGTTGGTGCACGTTATGGTGTCAGTGTTGGTTCTTGTGTTTTTGTGTGTGTGTGCGTGTGTTAGTGCTCGTGTCTGTGTGTGGCTGCGCGCATGGGTAAGGGGTATTCAATAACCTTCGTTACATTATGGCTATCATAGGTCGTTCATAGTGTATTGCATTTCCATGAAACTTCCAGATCAAATCTTGACAACCACACCATAGCCTTCCTGACCAGGCCGAGGCCCCTGTCCCGACATCCTCAGAAACACCAAAGTCACCTTCCATACCATCCTCATAGTCATCCTCCAATCTGGAAGCAAATCCCCATCCCAAGTTAGGCCAACCAAGAACACTACCCTGCATAGTCTCCTGTACGTGGTTGTCTGTTCCATGCCTTACAAAATCCGGATTGACCCAGTCTACACACGTTCGACAACCAAATGACGTAGCATGCATGCGCATGAGTGGACGGCCATGAATGCAAATAATTAGCTAAAACAATAAATAAATTAACAAGTAAATAAATAAATAGGTAATAACAATAAGCGAAATAATTAGTAATGACCATGTCATCATCATGAGAAACTTGGTGATATCTCTGGCCGACTCAGAAAAAGCGGACACCTGACAGTAAACGCCCTTAAGCCAGCGTCGAAAAACACACCCTCCTCTTCCCAGAACCTTAGGAACCTGTTGCTTGAGCAAATTGCCTCTCAAGGTTGATTCTCTTCTTCAAGGACAAACTCCAGACTTGCGTGTAATCAACGCTTACCTTTTCCTTTCTGAATAAGGATGTGACCTCCCTGTATATGTTTACTTTTAGTGATGTAATGACGTAGTTTACTAAATTTAGCCTACCTTTTCTTAGGGAGTGAGTCCTATCGAAGCCGGCATACATGTACACGAAGGGTATTCTGTCGGTTCTTAATAATTTTAAGCAGGGTCACTATGATCCCCCTATGGGGGGCTTACCTTTCCGGCATTCAAAGGCCAAATGTCAAGCGGTTCCGGTGACCGCCGTGCAACACGGGCACTCATATGTCAAGAGGATGTTTTTGAAGAAAATTGTGTCTGCCAATGCCCCGTACGCGAGACGCCAGGCCATATCTGCTTGCTGTCCGACAATGGGCCAGCCACGATAACTTGTCCAGCAGACGGGATCGTCGGACGCTTTACCTGTAGGGGGCCGTAGATCCTTGTTTCTATTGTACAAAACCTCCCTGTACATATCTCCCTACGGAACTGAAGGAGGGAGACGTGTATCAACAGTCTCCTACTCCAAAACTGCACTGAGTCTGTTTCTAAAAGAGAGTTCGTCAGTGGAGGCAGAGGAGCATGTCTCCAGACCCGGTGTGTTCAGCCGGGGAACGAAGTCATACCACGAACTTATGCGAGAATAGGAGAATGGCCTTTGGTTACCACTGTTCCGAGGTAATCTATCGGCAAATAAAAGTTTAAAAACATCCAGGGTTAAAAATAATTTTGCCAAAATGGCATGCATTAAAATCTTCCATGGTTCATTAAAAGGTTCAAATAAAAATCTTTGAATAGTTAAAATTCTGAAAGCCGCAACTTTGGCTTTGATACCCATCAGGCCAAGACCACACTCTCTCACTGGCCCTGTCAATGTACTTGCTTCAACCCAATGTTTGCCTAGCCTTTGGACAGTGTGTATTGTAGTTGATCTTGGCGTAAAATGTGCCATAGTTTTGTGGCGATAAATGTATCAATAGTTAAAACCCTTCCCCTGGGTGACATGGAGCCACATCTCTTTCCCCATATACTGTGTGCATTGTGTATTTATGACAAGAGTTCGGATTCGACGACGTCCCTCTCTCGCTTTATCATAAGAAATAAATCTTTCAATGCATCGGCCCCCTTCCGATGATCATTGGAAATTTATGGGGTATCCTTTCTTGAAATCAACTCACCCGATCAGAGACCGCAATATCTGCGGGTGTTCATTGGGGTCCCGATCCTGTTAGCGTAGTCCTGGAAGGCTGAAAAGATTCTCTCGAAATCGACGTCGTCCGCGTAAGCGGTGCAGGTGAAACGTGTTTCACTGCCAGGCAGAGAGATCCCTCAGAGAGTTCTCTTGAGGAGTCTAATGAGGGACTCGAAGGCTAGCGCATATAGTTGGCTTGAATTGTATGAGTGCCGTGAGCGAATTAGCAACCCTCACCATGCTGAATGCCCCTCTATATAATGAGCTGATCATTTTCAGGAAGGTCTCCCCATAATCCATGGCTGGCATAGCCTAAAATAGATAGTCATGCCGATTCCTGTCGAATGCCTTCGACTGATCAAGAGTCACAATTTCCATGGGTTTGAAAATCTCATTGGCCAGGTAAACGAGGAACGAGGTGGTGGCTATCGGATCGAAAAATGGTCCAACCTGGAACGTAGTAGCTTTCTTCTTTTGAGACTAGCGCGGAAATAACTCTATGCAGTTCGTTTGAGAGAGCTTTTGCGATGATTTTATAGGCAGTATTCGCTAATGATATCGGTCTCCAGTTTTCTATTTGGGCATGATCTTCCTCCTAAGACATGAGGGAGAGAACTGCCGTTACTGTGGTCCTGGGGAGTTTGCCATCCACAAAACACTTTTGGACCATTTTGTAAAAGGGGGACCGGAGGACGTTCCAGAAAGTAAAATCAGTCGTTAGGCCGTCCCGCCCGGGCGATTAATATTTATGTAGGGATCGCAAAGCTTCCACGAGTTCCTCCCCTACGATATGTTCCACCAGGATCCTCTTATCGCAAAGCTTGTCGAGGTTATTCAGGATGTCGGCGGCTTAATCAGGGCGATTGGGCAAGGTTGACGGGTCATACATACTCTCTAAAGGAATCTCACATGCTTTTTGAGAAGCGCAGAGTCTTCAATCCATTTCCCGTTTACTTACAACCCCAGGAGAGGTTTGGGAGTAATTCTAGCCGCCCACTGTGGAAGCTTGCCCATAGCTAGCAGGTCATTGGCAAGCATGTCCTATCACCCCAATCTTACGATTAAGGCTTTGCTATTCATGTGTGAGCCATCTCTTCCGGAGGCATAGTCAAGTCTAGATAGGTCCCATGATCCTCCAGGCCCCGGCTTCCAATGCGTATACACCCTGGGCGACAAGCGAGTTCTGGTGAAGACCTCGGTCATCCTTCCCTTCCATTCCCAGAACGGAGGCGGCCAGCAGCCTCCAAGACGATTAACGTCCTTCATCCAGCGCCACTAAACTCTGCGCATAATTAAATCAAAAGGCCGAGATCTTACTTCTCAGATCCACAAGCAACAGTCCCCCCTTTCTGGGTTCCTCTGTAGGTTCTGGGCTAGCGCGTGTGTCCTCCCCAGCCACACGGAGTCCACGAGCATCATCTGTGCCTCAAACAAACGCCCTGAAGACGGTTCGTAGGTCCGGAGGACAAAACACAGTCTGGGTGCCACGAACTGGTTCATTGTATAAACCCATTCTCTCAGCGACATCGAGGACAGCCTGGGTTCCAAGAGTTGGTGACTCTCTACAAGTTCTTCCTCCAGGACTGCCCTATCCGAACCGCGGACGTTAGCAATTCCAGGTGATTCCGAACAGGGTGATAACTGTCTCTCCACCTCCCCACCCAAAGACATTCTGGTCTTCCACAGGTTTAGCCGGGCTCTGGAGTGTACTCTGCATATCGGGCCCGGAAACCTATAATTGAACCTACAATTACTGATAATCGAACATAGATCTTTAATAATTAAAAATCTCGACAATGTCTCATTAGAAATTTCGAGACACTAGCCGCAATGCGCTACGACATAAACGATATTAAAAAGATAAAAGAAAATCGGCGCGAGCGGCGAACGCTGGATACTAGACGCTACGCACGAAGCGATAGACGAAAAAAACTAAAGGCTGAAGGCTGGATGTGAGACGAGAAGCGTTACCGGAAGACGCTAGACGATAAAAGCAAGACCAGAGTCGTTACACTAGACAGTGCAGATAGATAACAGAGATACAAATAACGTAAAAACATCAGTCTATCAAAGAAGGAGGGCATATGGTTAAAGCAGGTTGTGGCGTATCTGGGGACGGGAAAAATTCGCGTCTTGAGCGAAAAGTAGAGCGATTCAAGCAGTATTTTACCATTTAATTAGTTTGTTAGGGATCAGGACAAATATCGTGTCTTAAGCGGGATAGCCTCTTAAGCAGAAGTGTCTTAAGATAACTCTACTGTAATTAAAACATATAGCTCATAGACGTTAGAGTCGAGACGCTAAACGCGACCCATATACTCATCCCTCAGTTAATCTACGCGCTTGCTTACCCTACATTATGCTTAGAATGACTGCCTATGGAATTAGGAAAGGATCTTAGATAATTGGCCAATAAAGGACTCTTGACAATTATATACAATATTTACGTCGAGTGCCACATTATTCGCTAACAGAACAGATACCATACTACAGTAAAACCCGGTTTAGACGTTTTCCGAGGACAAAGCAAGATCGCCTCTTCGCATATTAAATCGCGGAATAACGTTAAAAACGCATGATGTAATGATCGTCACTTTACTTCATATTTTTGAGAAAGTTCAGCTTGTCGCACCAAGAGAACGTCTTAGTTATTTACTTAGTCACAAACTTCCCTTTAATCACGGAAAAAGGAAAAGAAAGGAATTTCTTCATTACACCTACAGTTCATTTATTTCTTCCGCGATGGATTTCTGTAACATCTCGCCTGATACTGTGAATTTTTCTGTTTGATCGGTTTACATGCGAGCAAAATTTACGTCCCTGATGCAACAAATGAGTAACAACGCGCTGATTGTTGATTGAATTCATAGATGGATTGTTTATTTTCGCCATATCTATTTTACTTCTCCGAAAATAAGATAATCGGATTCATCAGGGTAAATAGGACCGGTACAAATATCGTGTCTTAAGAGGGATAACCTCTTAAGCGGAAGCGTCTTTAACGGATTTTACTGTAATTAAAACGTATAGCTCATCCAAAAATCACATTTGTTTTAGAATCCCTGCACAATTTCAACCCTTAATCAACCCATTAACTCTTTCCCCCGGAGCCTATGCGTGCATGTAGTACAGGATACGAAAAGGATACACTCAACTGCCATTTATGGGGAAAATTACATGTTTTGATTCGTATAATTATTACAAATTCCTCTGGGCTACATGCTTTCCTCCTATTAATGACGTTTCAATTACGTAATGAAAGTATTTAGTTAGGAGAACTCCTACTGAAAAATCAATTTAAATTATCCCAATTTCTTATCAAGATAGCTTTTGATTTATTCGTTGGACTCGAATTACTAGTCTGCATCCAGATACTTTGTGCCGCTTAATTAGCAGAAGTTGATAAACGAAAGGGACATATATGTTAAAGAGGCACAGGTTTTCGAAGCAACGTCAAAGGGTAGGTTTAGCTACGCTCGCGAGATTACATCTAAAATAAATTATGGTGATATTCGGATTCTAAACTGCTTATCTGTAAAGTTATTATAACCTCCATAGTAATTAAAGAAATTACAGAATCAGGAAGTTACGTTTCATTACGACAGGCAATTGGAACGAGTTACTTCTTAAAATAAATAGATAAATGATTCTCCTACTTAGGCAAATATCTGCCTAATTTCCTTCTTAAAATGTCATTTGAATTTTCTTTGAGTAAAAGATTTACTATCAGAAGTCAATTTCTAAGTCAGACAAATTTCAAGAAGGAGTAAAATGTGTTAATGGGAAATCCTCGTAAAATCTTGAATTATTTATAAATGGAACGTTAAAATCTATCATTAACTAAAATTGTGTTCGTAAATGTCCAGCACTGCTGTAAAACATCATCATCTTTGAATGGGTATTCGCATGATTTGCTTTGAAGTATTCAGGTCTTTTCCCACCTATTAATGCTTTTATAATGACGCCCAAAATTTGGAAAAACTATTATCACCAACATACAAACGCGGTATGAATCTCCCTGAATTCATTTACTCAAACTAAGGACTTTCACAAAGTGTGGCTTACAGGATTAAAATACCAGTTCTCTCAGATTGGACCCAATTATTATATGAAAGAAAGAATCTCTTGTATTAAAGACTGATTTAAAACCCAAAAGGCTTGATCGTGGGCAAAAAAATCCATTTGCAAGACCACTGTGCATAATTCCAACTGGAAATTTAATTATTGAGCTCACCAAGCAAGAAGCCGCCCATACGTATGAAATGACCTCAGCTGCTTGACCACCTTACAAAATTATTCTATTATCACGAACATTATTCCTCGACCCCGTTTTTAACAAATACCATCATTTTCAAAGGACCCATTAAAAAAAATGTTTCCAATGTCATTCGCACGCATTGCAGACAGCCTTAACTAAAACATAACACCCTGCAGCTGCATCTCTCGTGATATTAAATCCCCCACCCTTATGCACTAGATGTACTTTTGCTACACAAGATGTGACTGAAAGCCAGGATACCAAATATTTGATACTCATACCTACTTATTTCATCTGCCATTTAAATGCCTCACTGTTAGTTAACGTAACATTTATACCCAAGGTAACGAGAATGCAACTCAATCTGCCCTACGGTATATTTATGATACGGTGGGAAGGTAAGAGTGAGCATTAATGTGTTTCGAGAAATCTAAAGGCTTATGCCCAAGGGATATATTTAGCTCTGGAAGGTTTTTACTTTACAATTATTTTATCATTGCCAAGCATGAAGTTACCCTGATTATATCGGAGCATCACAGTCTAATCGCGAACTGTTGTCCTTTGGACACACCGATAACTAAAAACGGGTTAAGCATGGAGATCTAGTCCTGCACTTTATCTTTTCTAAAAAGTTGACGGATTTCTTAAGAAGCAGAATAAGTTAGGGAGAAAAATAAAGAGCCGGTGACATAATTTATCTCTTACAAAACGAAGCAACCTCACCTTTCTAGGGTTGGCAAAGTTAACTATGATTATCGATGACAGAGAAATGATAACGACAAAAAAATTACCGCATAACGCCAAAGCATGCCCCTGAATGAGATGACTACTTTACAAACGATCAGGCAATCGGTAATGATAGCTTTGAAATTTTCAATCACTCATGCGTTTCTAAATTAAATATGTTTCAAACCCCTCCCCATGATTGCTTTCCATTCAAAATTTACCAATAACGACTAACTAGGGAGATGGATGCCATGAGAAAGATTGAAGGCTCTAAAAGGCTGTATTACAGAGCAAGTTTAAGGAACGCTATGAATCAAAAAGTTTTCATTTGACCCCTCAATTTTTAAATTCCGAAAAAACAACGATTTAGCACATATTATGCAGATGATTGAGAGCCTTTACCCACCAAAAGGTTTTCCGCGCGTATTTTTACTTCCTATCCTCTATGTCATAAGAAAACTTGCACAGAGCTTCCCCTAAGATGTTATCTAAGACAGTGAAAAGCCAGCATTGATACCTTAGATGATTAAAAATTAGATAGATGCCTTGAGATAATCAAATTTAAAGGGTAACTAGCAACAAAGAAAGAATTCTGTCAGAGGGAAGGGGGGTAAAATAAAAATTCAATTTTCGTATTCAATAACTTCGGCAGCATGAGGATACCGAGCTTTGAAATGAATGTAAAAGAAAATTAATTTGCGATGGCTAAGACGGAATGACTCCTTTATAAGCTTTTAGTGCCACCTACTACAATCTCTACAATTGCCAGATTCATCTCGCTTTCTACTTTACCTCCGACATGTTGGCATTCGATTTCTCAAGAGGAATGAGAACTTGTCATTATCAGCAAGGATTCATTATTTGAAACTCGCATGAATTTTGGTCATAACTCACAGCCGAGGGAAAACTATGAAATTAATTTATACGGAATTTAATAATTAAGGGAATTGGATTGAATTTCCACCACTACCTTCCACATTATAATCATTCAGAACACGTAATGATCACTAGCTACACATAAGCATATACTAATGTAATGCATGCAAAGTTTAGTATGTTGGTTAGTACTAGTAATGTTTAACAAATACTCGTGCATTACATGCAAAATGTCATTCACCATTCACTCTGGAGTGCACTCCACGCACACACTATCACACACACACACACATACTGAAGGTAAAGGTGGAAATTCAATCCTTACGTTGTCACTTCAGAGAGAGCATGAATCGCATCAATCCGACAGATTTTACATTAATAGCCAAATATATAAAGTGCTCCAAAAGGAAAAAAATGATACTGACCGGTCTATTTTTATTTTTAATGCATTTTTTAATGGGGTTTAATTACGGTATCACGATACATTCCTCTGTGTGGCTATTTGCAAATCGAAATGAATCAATGGCGAAATCAAACAGGCGAGACTGACACTGGCAACTACCGCAAATTTAATCGACTATAAACAATAACGCGGTAATACTCAAAACCTATCATATATTCTGAATGATTTCCCGGGGAACAATCATGACTGCAACAAATCATTTATAAATTATCTAATGATGGGAACAGATTTATTTTATGGAATTGCAAGATGCTGGCTTAACACGTCTTCATTTACTTGGGGAACAAGCCTTGACACTACTACATTATTCCCTTCAAACTTTATGTGAACCTGAAAATAATTATTCTTATTTAATGTGATTTGTACAGAAGTTATTTGTAAAGAGGCTTAGATAAATTACACTGCCTACGATGTGGATCGATCAATATGAAAAAAAACTAAGTTCATGGAAAGCAATCTTAAGCTTACGTCTATCAAAACCCAAAAAAAAACTTTATCATAAATCTTATCTCACATTGTTTAGCGGTCATTCGAAAATGAAATGCCTCCAGCTCTTTCTTTTTTCAAAGAGGTATGAACAATGAAGGAAGCGTCTGTACGTCCTAATTTTGAAATGCACAAATTATTATCGGAAACCCTTTATATGTTCAAAAAATGATGCAAACTTAAGACATTACTCACAGAAAAGATCGGAGTTGCATTCTCTTCCTTCAGGCAATCAATATCCAAACCGACCTCCATAAATACCACTTTTACTCATACTGGATGATCACTGAGGATCAACCTTTACGAGAATATTAACCCATCTGCATCCTACATTTATACGCGTACTTATTACGGACATGAAGAAGAATGAGTATCAGATACCGAAACGTTTTAGGTTTGCCATCTCTGATTTTCCCATTACAATAACCCACTCAATCTATTAACTTGCAAATCGCGAGTTGGAATTAATCACAGTGGTAATGCAATAGGGATTGCAGTTAATTCCCCCAGTCCCTTCAGTGTATAATTTTAACTTTTACTGTAATCTCATTTAATCTAAGATATGGCTCCTTAAAAATTATTAACGCATGAAAGGGGAAATTAGATACTGTTAACATTTAGACACTCTATCATCAATAACAGGTAATGTGGGGTTTCAAAAAGATTACCGTAATTGAACATAAAGTCCTTCGTACTTCAAAGCACATAAATACTACTACCATTTTTATTGTTGATCACTTGACTCACTACCGGAACCAGTTAAACTATTCGATACGTTTTAAAGCAATCATTTGTGTTAAGGGAGAAAACTTTTCTGTAAAAATTCTACTAAATTATAACATTATTTCAGCAACTACAGTGGTATTATGAAATTTGTCTGACCTGGATCTAAAAGGTAAAAAGATTTACTTAAACGCATCTTCTACGATTCAGCAAGGAAGGCTAATCTAGCTTTATCGCGAAGTTTGATGAATTGAAAGCAATAATATTATTTACTCTTTTCAATATCTTCGAAGTAGATGAAAGATCACAAGAAATACAAGTTAAGAGCTTCATCCTTTAAATATATCTATTTGGGTAATTATGAACTTGAGATGCAATAGTAAAAGGGACACAAGGATTTCTGGATGCAGACTTTTAGGTTATTAGAACGCGGTAGAATCATATTTTTTGTACACTTGAGATTTGAGGCTCGTAATTACACCCTGTGACTATATTGAAAGCAAGGGAAGAGTATGTTGTCTAAAAGTGAATCCTCTACTACATGCAGACATAGGGAATGGCCTTTAGTTTAACGTATGTCCAAAGGAAACTACCAGCTCCATAGGCAGTCCTGATAATTGACTGGTTGTTACAAACTCTTAATAACTTAAGGGATAATCTATGATTTCAGTTTGGTGAATCCAGATCTATACATGCATTTACTTTGCTGAAGGTAATTAATTTCCTATTGTCTATAAAGCCCATGGCGACCAAAATATACCATACGCGAAATTCGAGTCCCTAGGTGCTACACGCCGTTCGACACTAGACGTTAAAACTAAGACGCTGGACGAAAGCCACTGGATGGTAGATTCGTGATGCGCTAGACCCGAACGCCAAGTAAAAAGACAGTAGAAGGAAAGCGGGTGTGGCAAGCCGTGAACGTTATATGCTACACGTGAGAGGTTAATACCTAGACGTTTACCTCGGACGCGTTACCTTACACAAAATATACCAGACGCGCCTCGCTTTGAACGTGTTGCGTCTAGGTGCTTGACTTAAGACGCTTGTGGCGAGACGCGAGCAATTACATTCTAGAGTGTATACGCTAAAAAATTCATAAGGTTTAATATGCGCTATACCTGAGACGCTTGACAGGAGACGGTAGATGCTAGACACTAGTTGCGAGGCGATAGTCGCAACTGGATGATAGACGCGGGTAGCTAAACGCGACGCGATAGACGAAAGACGACTAATGCGACACTATGCGCGAATACTTCATGATATTCGCAAAATTAAAGACGCGAAAATCTACACACTAGATGGATGATGCCATACGCTAGCCGCGATAAGAGATAAGATCTACGCTGATCGTACGTCAAGACAAGATATATGCAAGGCACTTAATGCGATACGCTACCCCAGAGACGTAAAACAACAGAAGCTAGTCGCTAGTCTGGTTTCGAACGGTATTGGTGAGAAAGCAGACGTGAAACGCTAGACGTATTATACTACAACGGAGACGAAAAATGCACGACGCTATACGCGACACGGTAGATCTAACGATCTAGGCCCTAGACGCTACGTTAATAGCTAGTGAACGTTAGTTGAGAGACGCTAGCCGGGAACGCCAGACGCTAGATACTTTACGCAAAACGCGAGACGCTTTACAAAAGAAATTGTACGCTTGACGCTAAAAGCGATAAGATAGACGCAACACGCAAGATGCTAGAAGAGACACCCTACCCGTAGGGCGTTTGATACCAATAGCCNACGAAAGGGACATATATGTTAAAGAGGCACAGGTTTTCGAAGCAACGTCAAAGGGTAGGTTTAGCTACGCTCGCGAGATTACATCTAAAATAAATTATGGTGATATTCGGATTCTAAACTGCTTATCTGTAAAGTTATTATAACCTCCATAGTAATTAAAGAAATTACAGAATCAGGAAGTTACGTTTCATTACGACAGGCAATTGGAACGAGTTACTTCTTAAAATAAATAAATAAATGATTCTCCTACTTAGGCAAATATCTGCCTAATTTCCTTCTTAAAATGTCATTTGAATTTTCTTTGAGTAAAAGATTTACTATCAGAAGTCAATTTCTAAGTCAGACAAATTTCAAGAAGGAGTAAAATGTGTTAATGGGAAATCCTCGTAAAATCTTGAATTATTTATAAATGGAACGTTAAAATCTATCATTAACTAAAATTGTGTTCGTAAATGTCCAGCACTGCTGTAAAACATCATCATCTTTGAATGGGTATTCGCATGATTTGCTTTGAAGTATTCAGGTCTTTTCCCACCTATTAATGCTTTTATAATGACGCCCAAAATTTGGAAAAACTATTATCACCAACATACAAACGCGGTATGAATCTCCCTGAATTCATTTACTCAAACTAAGGACTTTCACAAAGTGTGGCTTACAGGATTAAAATACCAGTTCTCTCAGATTGGACACAATTATTAAATGAGAGAAAGAATCTCTTGTATTAAAGGCTGATTTAAAACCCAAAAGGCTTGATCGTTGCCAAAAAAATCCATTTGCAAGACCACTGTGCATAATTCCAACTGGAAATTTAATTATTGAGCTCACCAAAGCAAGAAGCCGCCCATACGTATGAAATGACCTCAGCTGCCTAACCACCTTAAAAAAATATTCTATTATCACGAATATTATTCCTCGACCCCGTTTTTAACAAATACCATCATTTTCAAAGGACCCATTAAAAAAAATGTTTCCAATGTCATTCGTACGCATTGCAGACAGCCTTAACTAAAATATAACACCCTGCAGCTGCATCTCTCGTGATATTAAATCCCCTTTGCGTCTAGTTGCTTGACTTGTCGCTAATCCTAAACGCTTGTGGCCAGACGCTGGACGTGAGACACTATATGCAAGAGTATACATGCCCGAAAATAAATGACATATACTGTAAACTATGCCAGAGACGCTAGCCACCAGACGCTAGTTGCGAGATGCAGGACGTATAACGCTAGATGATAAACGCGGGATGCTAAATGCTACACGTTACACGCATGACGGTGAATGCGACCCTAGACGCGAAAAACTACATGCTATACACGAAACTACAGACGCGAGACTCTAGACACTAGATGGTTGAAGCCATAAGCTAAAGGCGATAAGCGGAAAGAGCTACGCGAGACGCTACACGGGAGACAAAGTGCCAGAAGCTAGTCGCTACAGGGTATGCGTCAGATACCAGACGTGAAGCGCGGGACGTAAGACTCGGAGACAAAAATGCACGACGATAGAGCCAACGCGCTAGGCCCTAGACGATAGTTAAAAAGTTAATATATGCTAAAGGAGAGAAGGTACATTGAGAACGCGAAAGTCAAGGTCCGAGACGATTAGCATAACGCCATCTCGCATTTGGCGAAATAGACGCGATATACGAAAAGCTAAACGCTAGAAACTAGACGTGAGACGATAGAATCTCGACGCTAGTCCCGAGCGCTAGGACATGGACGGTATTTAAATTGATAGTAGACATTAGACGCGAGCCGCGAACGCTATTTACCGCACGTGCGATGTTAATTGCTAGACGTTAAACTCGAGACGCGTTACGTTACACAAAATATGCAAGACCCGTCTCGCTTTGAACGTTTTGCGTCTAGTTGCTTGACTTAAGACGCTTGTGGCGAGACGCGAGCAATTACATTCAGGATTGTATATGCTAAACAATTTAAAAGGTTTAATATGCGCTATACCTGAGACGCTTGCCACGAGACAGTAGATGCTAGACGCTAGTTGCGAGGCGATAGTCGTAACTGGATGATAGACGCGGGTATCTAAACGCGACACGATAGACGAAAGACGGTTAATGCGCCGCTATGTGCGAATACTACATGCTATTCGCAAAATTAAAGACGCGAGAATCTAGACCCAAGATGGATAATGTCCTACGCTAGCCGCGATAAGAGATAAGATCTACGCTTATCGTACGTCAAGACAAGATATATGCAAGGCGCTTAATGCAAAACGCTACCCCGGAGACGTAAAGTACCAGAAGCTAGTTGCTAGTCTGGTTTCTAACGGTATTGGTGAGAAAGCAGACGTGAAACGCTAGACGTATTATACTACAACGGAGACGAAAAATGCACGACGCTATACGGGACACGGTAGAGCCAGCGCGCTAGGCCCAAGACGCTACGTAAAAGCTAGTAGACGTTAATTGAGAGACCCTAGCTGGGAACGCCAGACGCTAGATACTTTACGCAAAACGCGAGTCGCTTTACAAAAGAATTTCTACGTTTGACGCTAAAAGCGATACGATAGACGCAACACGCTAATTGCTAGAAGAGACGCGACTAGTTAGGGAGTTTGATACCAGAAGCCGGACGGAACACGATGGGCGCTTGTCGAAAGGCTTTAAATGTTACACGAGAGCGGTGAGTCGTAATACGCTTGCAAAGTAGACTCTAGGCGCCAGACCGTAAATTCATTATTTGGAGGAAAAAACGCGAGACGCTAGATACCAGAAGTCAAGCAATAGACGCGATACACTACACTATAAAACGACAGTAGACGCCAAGCGGGTTTGGCAAGTGGTGAACGTTATATGCTACATGTTATTGCTAGACGTTTAACTCGGAAGCGTTACGTTACACAAAATATACCAGACGCGCCTGGCTTTGAACGTGTTGCGTCTAGGTGCTTGACTTGTCGCTAATGCTGAACGCTTGTGGCGAGACGCTGGACGTGATAAACTATATGCAAGAGTATACATGCCCGGAAATAAGTGACATATACTGTAAGCTATACCAAAGACGCTAGCCACGAGACGCAGGACGTTAAATGCTAGATGAAGACGCGGTATGCTAAAGGCGACGCGATAGACGCATGACGTTGAATGCAACCCTAGACGCGAATAACTACATGCTATACACGAAATTAAAGACGCGAGACTCTAGACACTAGATGGTTGAAGCCATCAGCTAAACGCGATAAGCGGAAAGAGCTACGGTAAACGTAAGACACGAGACGCAAGGCGCTTAACGCGAAACGCTACACGGGAGACAAAGTGCCAGAAGCTAGTCGCTACAGGGTATGCGTCAGATACCAGACGTGAAGCGCGGGACGTAAGACTCGGAGACAAAAATGCACGACGATAGAGCCAACGCGCTAGGCCCTAGACGATAGTTAAAAAGTTAGTATATGCTAGAGGAGAGACGGTAGATTGATAACGCGAAAGTCAAGGTGCGAGACGATTAGCAGAACGCCNGAAGCCATACGCTAGACGCGATACACGAAATGCTCAGCGCTAAACGGTATAAGATAGACACGAAACGTTAGACGCAAGTCGGTAGATTCGAGATGCTATCCTACAATTGTTAAGGAACATACGGTAGTCGCGACATGGTTTACGGGAGGCACTAGACGTAAAAAGACAGCAAGGGCTAACCGGCTATGAAATCCGCGAACGCTATTTACTACACGTGAGACTTTAATTGCTAGACGTTAAATTCGACACGCGTTACTATACACAAAATATACCAGATGCGACTCGTTTTGAATGTGTTGCGTCAAGGTCCTTGACATAAGACGCTAGATGTGAGCCACTACATGTAATAGTATACATGCCAAACAGTAAATGACATATTCTATACGGTATACCAGAGACGGTAGCCACGAAGCACTACCTGCGATGTGCAGGACGTCTGACCCTACATGATAAACACGGGATGCTAAATGCGACATGATAGACGCAGATCAGTGAATGCCACACTAGTCACCAAAAACTATATGCTATAAGTGAAATATAAGACGCGTGACTCTACATATTAGATGGTTTAAACCGTACGTTAGAAGCGATAAGCGGATAGAGCAACGGTAAACGTAAGACAAGATACGCAAGGCGGCTAACGAGAGATGCTTTACGAGAGACAAAAAGTGGCAGAAGCTAGTTGCCCGATGGTAAACGTCAGACATCTGACCTGAGACGCTTGTCGCAGTACATTACACAGGAGGCGAAAAATGCAAGATGGTATAACCAACTCGGTATGCCCTAGACGCTAGATAAAACGTAGTTTAGAGGCTAGACGAGAGACGGTTGATTCAGTATGCGAAAGTAAAAACGGGAGATAGAATCTAGACGTTAGTCCCTAAGTCTGGGACATGGACGGTAGTTAATAAGATAGTAGACATTAGGCATGAGCCGCGAACGCTATATGCTACACGTGAGATTTTAATTGCGAGATGCTAGAAGTGAGCCACTACAAGCAAGACTATACATGCCAAGCAGTAGATGATATATTCAATATGGTATACTAGAGACGCTAGCCACGAGGCACTAGTTGCGAGCGGCAGGATGTTAGACAGTAGATGATAAACTCGGTATTTTAAATGCGATACGATAAACGCATGTCGGTGAATGCGACATTATATGCGAATACTACAATCTATACGCGAAATTATAGACGCGCGACTCTACACACTAGTTGGTTGAAGCTATACGCAAAACACGATTAGCGGTAAGAGGGATGGTAAATGTAAGACACGGACACAAGGCGCTTAACAGGAGACGCTAGGCAAGAGATGCAATGCGACACAAAGTAGTTGGCACATGGTATATAATAGTAAATAAAAAATATAAATACCTTCATAAAGAAATATGTCACTAAGAAAACAATCTGTAATATTAATTTTTTAGTGATATATTAAATCTTTTTAATGAAGGATTTCAATAATTTTAATTTGTCATACGGTTTACCCCTATATTATATAATAAATTCAATGAATGATTAACTACTTACTTAACATACTATTTTTCAGGATTTCCCCCACCTTTGTAGCCATAGGAATGTCCATCGAAATCTGTATGGGGATAAGAAAAAATACATTGTATTGCTGAATAGTTATTGTTACATGGATTACATTTATAGATGGACAGTGATAATGTATTAAAACTAGAAACTTAGAATGTGCACACTTCCTTTTTTCACAATGTAGCAGAGACAGTGATATGATTGAATAGGTAAGGAATTGGTTTGGAAAGGCAACCACTAACGAGAATACATAGGAGCATATGATTTAGCATTAAGTGTATTATATTTTTGTTACAACCGATTACACTTTATGTGAAACTATTTAGTTAGTATTTTAGAGGAAAGATTTGAGAAATTAAAAAAAATTAACAGAATAAACCTCATAGTATCGTATAAAGTAAATGTTTAGTAATTGCTTAACCTACCGCTTGTAGGGGCTTTCCTTTGATGTCCTTCCTTGTAGCCATAAGAATGTTCTGCGATACCTGCAGGGGGATAAGAAAAATATATGGTTATTATTGAACAGTACTTTAACAGGGGTGACATTTTGCAGATATTTTTCGCTATTTTAACCTTACATTACATAAAATTCTCAGAAAAGGTAAATCCAGGTTATTCCAACAATAACAACATAAAATTCGTCTTCTTTGTCATCTTCATAGAATTTGTTTACATTCTACATGAAACTTGATGTAAACCGTCATACATTTTGGTTAGATATTTTTTAATTTAAGTAAGGGTCTATTATGATGCAAAATTCCGATTATCTTATAGTAAATACCCAAGTCAAGCTTGACAGAATTTAATGTAACTTACTTTTAAAATATATTTGGTTCTATCATACCAGGAGATGGCAATTTAAAGTCTACAGCAATTTAATCTGTTTGTGACCGGGAGATGTCTATATGATGCTGGATAGAATCCGAGTGAACTAACTCATAATGAAACGCATGAATGAATATTATATCAATGTTAACTAAAGTATCGATATTAATAAACCTTA